>JAVQJD010059626.1:0-28744 GCA_036023655.1 Nannoperca australis | reverse complement strand
TTGGGTCTTTGTGTGTGTGGAAGTTGGTCTCGACCGGCTCCATGTGATTGAGTGCCCTGAGATAACTTTGTTATGATATGGCGCTATATAAATAAAATTGAATTGAATTGAATTGAATCAGCTACAACAAAATTGGTTAACATGGTATTGCACTACGAATGCTTGAAGCAAAAAAGGATCAAACTTGAATAAGCTGCTGTTGCCATGTGCTGCAGACAGTATTTGATTGTTTTGTGTTATCAAAATAACAAGATAACTTCACTGCGCAATAGCAATACCCATAATAATGTACATTGATTGGCTTTTGTATATATATAACCCTGCTTTAAAAGAAGCAGGGTTGTTGTGTTTGCTCTTGATGAAAACACACACACATTAACAGAAAGGGAGGGTTCTTATGGTCATTGCTGATTGGACGCGCTGCCTGTCTCTTTACAGGTGGCAGTAATGCACCATAAGCTGTTGAACACGAAGAACATTGGAGGATGTGGGAATTGAACACTGTACCTCTCATATGCTAAGCGGGTGCTTTACTATTTGAGCCAAAGGCCGCTTATGTATGCATGAGACCAGCTAGGTACATACAATGCTCTGTAACTTTTACAAAGGCTTTAAATATTCTAGGCTACAAGGAATGTATCAGATCAACTGATCCTTATTTTCTGTTAAAGTTAAAAACTTCTATAAACACGTAGTCATTTCATTTTCAGTAGAAGTGCATGTGCATCAATCTTTTATTTAATACATTTTTGTGCACTAATCATTTATTGTTTGGGACTCATGTTCCATGATGTCCATGGCTCTCTGCTCCCCACGTCAGAAAATGTTTTTTCCTCTGTGAATAACAGGACATTTATGGCTTTTTGAGCCTCCAGATGTGGTATTAATGACCAGATAACAAAAAAATTTAGTTCTCTTATACTAAATTTGAATGATTGTTGTGACTTAACTTACATGGATGTTGTCTGTTCTGGCACAAACCTGGCTCCTTTTGTCACTGTAGTTTTTAACACTCAAAGGTCATCGCATGTTATTTGGCTTTTATCAGTCCAAAAATGTCCCTACAAACACCTCTTAAAATGTTACATCTCTTTGTTTAATTATTACACAAACATAAATATCAAACAATTTGTTGTTTGTGAGGAAATAATGTGCCTAAACCTTTTCTTGACGAGCCAGGCTAGCGGCTTTCAGCCTTTCTGCTATGCTAGGCTAGCCACGTCCCTGCTCCAGTTCCATACACAAACATAAGCGTGGCGCCAATTGTTTCATCTCACTATATCGTTGAAGTAAGCTGCACTTGTTCACAGCACTTGAGTGATTTATTACCATTAAGTAAGGTTGTTGCTTGGTAATATACTCTGATAAAACCAACAGACATACAATTTATGAGAGTGATTTATTCCAGGATGCAGGTTGAGTGCACTACGCTTCCTGATGAGGACACACAATTGTTTTTAATAGCAAAATCAAGAGACCAAACAAACCAGCAGGAAGAGGAAAAGAATAGAAGAAAAACGGTGTAGTCAAAATTACATGGTCATGCCATCAGCGGTGAAACTCCTTTACTATTATATTGGAATATCACAATTCCCACTTCCCCCTTTGTTAAAGGGGATACAATGACGACACATCACTAGAAAACTAAGAACAAGCTGAACATGAGCAGAATATGTACAACAGATGAATGAAGGTGTAAATCAGAACGAGTGAGTGTGTTCTGCAGTTTGTATCAGATACAGCGAAACACCATCTCAGTGTAATGGTAACATCGGTAGTTTGAAAAGGCCTTTCATCCTTTTGATTCAGAGTCTGTAGACTTGTTCAGTTGCTGTCACGTACGTGTTGACAGCACTGCTTACATCGTTAGTGCAATCAACCAAAGAAAAAGACTTCAGTAACAGAAACAATAACCAGTGTTTTCACAGACTGAGAAAAATGACAAGTGTATCAAAAATATCCATATATATAGTCATAAGTTTAGTTGTGAGTCATTTTATAAGACAATGAAAGTATTTCCAGTTAACAGTGAAGACCATAACATGGACTTCCTCATGGGATCACTGTATGGAAGGTGGATACATGTGAAGCAGGCAATGTTGATGCAGAAATTGGAAACTCAGTGATGTGTCACTCCAAAACAAACCGCTGTGTATTTTGGTAGTAGTGTAAAACACTCACACATGTCAAAGGGAATATGTACAAAGTGAAGATTGTTCATATTTACACATTTACATACAACAAACCAAACCTTTAAGGAGACACGATTCCACCGTGGGCTACGCCTAATATAGGCTGATACAGTTAAATATATCAACTACACCTTCCCTCCATGACGGCGACCTTTGTCTCCTGGGGAACTAGTCCGCTTTGACCTCTGACCCAGAACGTGTTGGGAGGAGGAGGAGGAGGAAGGGGCGTACTGTTATTAGAAATAAATAAACTGGACAACAGGTAATGTCACTGAGCAGATGAACATCTGCTGTTTTAGGCACCATGGGACAGACGATGAGCTCCTACAAAGGTGGTGCTGATTTTAAACACCACTCAACAAACCTGTATAAATGTGTGAGTTGGAAACAAGAATATGAGGATATGAATGTAGTGGGAATGCTGCGGCAACATACAGTATATTCCAAAGGAGCTGAGATCTCCAAGTACCTGTGAGTGGGAATTTAAGAAAGTGCAACACCACCCTCTTGTGTTTGCATGCGTACACGTGTCATATGCAAATTTACAAGGGTTTATCAAATCCTACATTCCATTGAGAGAATATTATTGCCTGTGAATAGAGTGTCTAGTAATTGTGGGAAAACAGAATAACATAAGAGGGTAGAAGAGTAAAAATATAGTTTTCTTCAAAAGGACTATACACTGCCTTAATGCACACTACCCTTAGTGCTTGGGAGTCTTTGGCCACTGTGTACCTTTAGTGGCTACGTGGATCGTTCAACCCTCTCTGTGAATATTTCTGCTGGAAACCAGTGCAGTGAGTCATGCTTGAGCGTTTACAAGAAACAGACAATGTACACACAGATTTATTTTTCTAAACACAGATGAGTAAGTGTCCTCCATCCACAGCCGGTGTCAGTGCAGGTCTCCAGTGCCGGTGTGGGAAGTGAAGAGGGGACGGGGGTTTGCCGTGATGTAAAATACTTTAAGTAATGCAGAGTGCCTCCCATCCCCTAGCAAGAAGAGATTCACCCTCCACAAAAAAAAAAGAAAAAGGAAATCACACCCAAGCTGGAGCTGAAGGGGTGAGGTGGCCATGGAGTGGAGGTGAAGTGTCCGAGGAAGAGGAGGAAGAAGGAGGAAGGCAGAGTGGAGTCCCTGTGCTCGTTAGCCGGCTGGGCTAGGCTAGCTCGTTAGCGTTGCCAAGGAAGCCATCAGCTGGTCAGATAACTGTGTAGTTCTCTGGAGTTGATGCTCAGGACCACACCCGAATGGTTGCCTGGCAACAAGAGGGAAGAAGAAGCAGGATAAGCAAATAAGCAATGCTAAAAGAATACGAGGTCCAGAGCGTGACTCACTACAGGCGTTATAGGGACATCCCAACAAACGGGTGCGGCTTCACGTGAACAGCGCTGAATGTGATGAAAAGGAACATTTAGTCAAATACTTTACTGAGTATTTCTACTGTATGGCACTTGATACATTTTCAGAGAGAAATGTTGTACCCTCTACTCCACAACATGTTGTAGTCACTAAGTACTTTCAGATTTACTTTGTTAACCCTAAAAGTGATGTCTTCCAATGTCTTGTTTTGCCCAAAAAAGTCAAAGACATTGATTTTACAATCATGCATGAAAGCAGCAAATCTTCACTGGAAGCGAATGTTTGGAATTTTGACCGAAATTATCCATCCATTATCAGATTTGTTGCTGACTCCTTTTCTGTCCAACGACTAACTGATACATCAAGTGTCACAACATCAAAACATTGCTTCAAAGTGCTACTGGTCAAAAACTCCACAGGGTCCCTTTAATCAGCTCGACATCCATGCAGAATGAACAACAGCTCTTACATGGTAGCACTTTAAATGTTGGTCACGCTCGGCGATGTAGTGGTAGATGAAGAGTAACTTTCAGTTATGGTCAAAATGAAAAGCAACCACCCATAACTTCTGACTTTCTACATAAAAAGGATTTAGTTTTACTTACAACCATGTATTGAGATGGATCAATTCCTTCTCATGGTTACTGATATCAGATCTGTTAACCTTCCACTACATCCTCGCACACACAGACTTTCATCGCCATCATATCATATCTTATCATATGTTGCTATTGGAATATACTGTACATTACTGTAGGAATGCAAGGCATCAATCACCAGAAGCAAATCCTAATCGCACATAAACATCAGACATTAGACATTTGTGACAGAGCTCATTATAAAATACCTTTAATTTGGTAAGAATTATGAGCTAGCTGTTAACAGCTGTCTGAATGAAGAAGTACGAATCAATAATCTTGTAGAAGATAAAAACAACACGTTAGGAAATAATGACCCCATATGATGTCTTTTCATGTTTTGTCAAGTCCACACACACGGCACAATAACATATGGCATGCAGTTGTGCTATGACTCAGGTGATGACCAAGCAGTGCCTCGTGACCAACAAGATAGTAATGGCAGTAATAAGGATGAAAAAGGGGAAGTCCTCCAGTACCTTGGTGTGTGTTAGCTGCTGGTGTTAGTGGCTTGGGTTTTAGTAGCAGTGGTTAGTGGTAGTCCTTATAAGGGAACGGAAGGCGGGGCTACCTCCTGCGTTACCTAGAGTCTGCGAGTCCAAGTCGTCGTCGATGAACTCTTCGCCCTGGATGATGTGCTGGGTGTCCTCGCTGTGATTGACAGGGCTGGTCATCTCCTGCTCCTTCTCGTTGTGCATCTGGGCGTAGACGTTGCGACTCCCGGGAAGCTTCCTGAAAAACAGCGGGGGATAGGCGTCCTCAGTCCTAAGCCAAGGACTGTGGGATTTGTTGTTTTCGTAAGATGGGGTCGTAGTTTTGCACTGCATGTTTTAATTCAAGTGACTTTTTGGTGGATGTTTGTGTTTGGGACGTGAGGACGTGCTGCTGGTGTGGTATTGACGTGAAAAGAAAGCATGCACTATGTGAATTGTCATGCAAGCTACTAGGGTTGGGCTGGGG
The DNA here is from genome assembly GCA_036023655.1 of Nannoperca australis. NCBI lineage: Eukaryota > Metazoa > Chordata > Actinopteri > Centrarchiformes > Percichthyidae > Nannoperca > Nannoperca australis. The sequence continues at coordinate 23,591 of JAVQJD010059626.1, read as the reverse complement.
ATGATGATGTATAGAGTCCACAGAAATTTGTCAGCCATCAGAGGTTTTGCCATAATGTTCATACAGAGGTAGCTAGGCCTTTAATATCTGGTTATATTAGGCTACTGTGGGCATTGATGCAAATCAGTCAACAAGACTGACAAGACTAAATGGTAATGTTGGATTTCACACAATAAATTGTCAGGTTTCTGGATTTGTTAATTGATTGGTCTAACCACTAGATTTATGACGTATTTAATATGAAATAATAATAATAATTAGGAAATAAATAATCACATGAATGAATAATCCCTTTTCATTACAGTGGTGTAGTCACCTGTCTATTAAGCAAGCAAGCTTACCAGGGCAGCTGGTAAAGTCATTTAGAATTAACTCTGAAGCTGCTGCTGTATTAAACTATATGAAAGTAATTATTCCATGAGAACTGTATCCACTCCTATGAGCTATGTATTGATCTTCTTCATGCACTGGATGGGTATTGTAGTTCACGGTTGATGTTTTGTAACTCAACAGGCAACTCTGCTGATTTTCCAAACATCAAGAATGAACAGTACATTTTTTGACTTTTGGCTGTTGGGTGCTGTGATAAAATCAGGGAGCATGAATGACTTATAAAATATATAATAGTTGTGATCTACTCATGAGAATAGAATACAAACTACTCAGATTTACAGAACCACATACCAACTGTCTGATTGCTAGGGTCATTTGAATTCTGGGGCTTAAAAATGTAATTGTAGGCCCGACAAAACGAAGAGGAACCACCACCATCATATCAGAGATGGACACCAGCAACAGACAAACATGTTGGCATACTAACTACTTCTAAGAGAAATTGCAACTATTCCTTTATTTTGTCTCTGGTGTTTTTTGACCGCACCCTTTTCTGTATGGGCTGACTGACGGGTCACAGCTCTTTAACATGACATGGATCACCTTTTGAACTTGTAGAGGATGAAGGAGCCGGTGGCGATGATGCTGATTAGGAAAATGACTGCTAGAGCCCAAACACCTGGACCTCCAGCAGCTCCATGGTAGCCTGGAGTGATGACACAAACACATAAACCAGTTAAAATTGCATCATGATTACACTATCAGATCATTTTGATTTTAAAAATCACGTTACTATCTGCAAATCCAGAAAGTAAAGTGAGAAAGAAGAAGATCGTGAGTGAAGGGACAGGAGTCTTAGAAACCCTAAGAAGACAAAGTTATACTGAGTGAAGGATCAGCAGGTGGATGAAAAAGCACAGCACAGCACGGCACAGCACAGGCAGATTTAAACTGTATGAGACCTTTGTTAGGAAACCAGAAGGAAAAGTAACAGGAGTCAAAGAGTACTGAGTTTAAATGCACCCATACAGAAGGCTGCAGGTGTATGGTTCATGAACGCACCAGTCTCTGCTGCTGCTGCAGCTGTTGAGTCATTAGAAATTAGACCTTGCCCTTGGAAATAAATCAATAACATGCAGTTATTATTACAAAACATCATAAACTGTAGTTTGTAGACTAAATGGGATTAATGCAAATGGCTTTTAAAAATACAGTACCTGCGTTTGGGTCAGCTAGCATCACAAGAACTTGTAGACCTCCTCGCACCACAAAGCTGACATTCTTGTCGTTGAAGGCCTGCATGATGGCAGGAATACGCTGGGGACAAGAAAATATTTAATTAATGAAAAATACCTCAACAAAAAATGTTTTCAGTTGTCAGCTGAAATGTTGCTATTTCAGTAACGTAACATTGTCCAACGTGAGTTTACTACTTTATAAGCTTTGATTGTCCCAGTCACAAACTGAAGCTCGGCCCTATTCTGACAACTTTTATATCCCACTGGAGTTTGCAGGCTGGGAAAAAGGTTTTGGAAATTGGAAAACTATTATGAAAATCAATAAATTAATCTGAGGATACAAACAAATCATGAAATTAAGAAATGAAAAGCATTCTAGATTCGGTGTCCAAAAAGTCTAAGAAAACATTTTTGCGGACATAGTTTTCTCCGTAGTGTATGTACCTTATCAACAAACATGCTCCTCTTGGCTGGTTTGCTGTCCAGAGGGAGGATGTACAGGTCAGCAGTGGTGGGTAGACCCGGCTTCACCACTGTAACCAGGGACTCCTGAGGGACACCTGTGATCTGAGGTCAGATGGTTAAAGGTCAGTTACATCTTAAGGACTGTGTGTAATGTGAAAGTGGCCACTAGTAGTGATGAACCCATGGAGAGTTGTCATCCAACTCTGCAGTTTATCTCAGCTGTACAGAGCTTTTTTAGCCTCTTTTAGCTCTTGGTTTTTAATTTGCGGCACTCAACCTTGTTTCCAGCGTGTTTTCAGTGAAAAGCTGGTGTGTCTGCATACTTAGACACACCACTGTGTAAGTCTGCAGACTCTTAGTCTTGTTAAATGTCTATGTAGTTCCTCTACTAAGTCAGTTTTATGTTCAGTGTATCATGAACACTAACTTAAGGAAATCAGTTAGGCTGTGTTTAAATAATCATCCTTTTTTTATTTATTTTTAATGTTAATAGTAATTTCATTTCTACCTTGGAGAGTATTTTGTTGACCACCTGGCCAATGTCCGCTCTCCACTCTGGGATGTTTGGGTTGAAGCGGTCCAGGTTTGCGCTGAAGCTCAGAGGGATGACCTGGAAGTTATCTGGGATCAGACAGAACAGAAAAGAAAACGATTATCACAGTGGTGATCCAAAACTCAAACTGAATCTAAGCCTGAGTGCTGAAGATTAAACAGCTGTCAAAAATAGAAACTACTATAGAGATGTAAAAACACATGTACTGTATGTACACAGATGCACAGAATGTACCCTCACCTTGAAAAGAACTCCCAGTATGTGGAGAATTCAATCTGGACATGCAGATATGCATTCTGAGCAAATGGAAGTAGCTTGCCAGTGTCCCAAAATATGTGCTGACATTCAGCATACAAAGATGTACAGGAAACTAATGTAAGCAGACTAATGCTGCATTCACATGGAATCAGGCAGGTAAACCGGATGTCATGTCAGTGGACGAGAGCAAGACAGTAAAATAAGGTGAGGCCGGCAAAGAACACGGTAACGGTAGACAGCACTGCTGTCCTCTATGATGGTATTTTCAATCGGATGTTAAGTAGCAGTAGTAGTAGGAGAAAATCTGGGCGAGCACGACAACAAGCTAAAATGCCAGACAAAAAGGCATACACAAAGGGCAGTTCTCTTTTCACTGTCCATTTTCAAAATGAATCACTGTTTTTAGAGGGTATTTAAGTTTCGAAGGGAACTTAACATTTGAAGTTTACAGTAGATTGTTAAGAGAAAGCTGTTTTGTAGAGCTAATAGACACAATCTGTTTTGGTGTACAGAATAGCTGTAAATTTAGCGTCCCCATGTGGCCAGTGGATGACTTGAACCTTGATGAGGACCTTTGTTTTTTAGTCAAGTGTATAATGTACCAATGTTTATGTAAAAAAAAAATTCTATTAATCTACCATTCTGTTTGTTCCTAAATTTTCATTCCTATATTCAGTTTATTTGCCGTCTGACTTTCAGATGTCAGTGTGTTACCATAGACTCGGACTATCCTGGTATCCTGCACCATGGATCGGCCGTTCGAAGCCTGGACGGTGACTGAAACTTCTCCTGTCTCGGGGAATCGAGTCAGAAGGCTGTTCCGCAGAGTCAGCGTAGGCTACAGGAGAAAGTCACAACAGTTAGTCAGGAGTTGGTCAGGAGTAGGTGGAGACCAACGCGGAGCTGAAAGAGAGAATGTTAGACTGACCTTCATCAGGCGACACAGACACCACTCTAAATGAATGCTCATGTTGCTGTGTGTCTGCTGGACTTGTAAGTGGTAATTATTTAGCTAACAACTTTATATGGTTATTCATATGCTTGTTTTGCAGAAACTATTTTCTTAAAGTAATAGAATATTTTTTGATTTAAGAAAATGTTATAAGTATGGAGATGAAGTGTAGTGTGTCCTTTACCCATAGGTTGTTGCCTATCCACCAGTAGAAGACGGTCAGGTTGGCCTCAGTGGGAAGAACTGTTGCTGTCAGGTTGACCTCGTGGTTTCTCCCTGCGATGGGAACCACTTCCAGGTGCACTTCCTGTAGAGGGGCTGAAAGAGAAGGAAACATGATTTATACATTTACAAAACACTGAAAACTGGAAGTGAGAGATGTATGATTTAGTTTTGAATGTCCTTAAATTGCAGGTCAAAGTCACATAAATTATTTTTTAAACAAGCACTCAAACAAGAGAAGGACCGTCTGAGGCCAAACCTAATTTAATCTTGACAAAATAAAGGGCTCAATGAGTCTCCCACAGGAGTCTTCTTTATTGGCTTAAACCCACATTAAAAAAGCAGCTCTTTGGGTTTTAAAGCTGCACAAAGACAGATCCAGCTTATCAACGTAAAAGACTAAATTAAATAGAGAAGAACCCCCGATCCCCGCTGACCGACACACCATGGATTTCCATTGTATGTAAAATTCAAGTGTCACGCTTTCAGTGGCGCAGAAGCATTTGTACCCGGGAAGTGAAAATGAGAAGTTACCATAGACGTGATACTCAAGCCTGTGTTAACAGCAGGGGTGAGTTCAGGTCAAAGCAGCGTGCAGGGTACTGACGTCATGTCTGGCCGGTGAGAACCAGCTGTAGAATCCACTTGGTGACCCATAAATATTGGAAAATGCAATATTGTGTGTTGTTGGAGCGCTGCTAATCTGTCATGAATAATTAATAACCAGGATGTGCAAAATATTTCAGATGCAGGATGACGTGTGAAATGTGACTTATAAATGTGCTACCTCCTGCTTTTAGTTGTTACAGGAGCTTCGTTATTCTAGTATTTGACATTATCATGTGTTTTTATTTGTCTATTGAAAAAAAACTTACTTTTATGCCACCTACCCACATCATAATGAATAAAGAAAAGCCCAAATGCAGTCTGTTACCTTCAGTTCATCTTTAAATCTGTATCCTTCTGACATTGACTATTAGTGTTTCAGGTGTGTGCATTCAGCACTGCTATCATCACAGACTGAGCTCTACATTACACTGGAAAAATATTCATACACTGGAAAAGGACGAGGTTTTTTCAACATAAGAACATGAGTAAGCACTGCTTTAAAACTATAAGTTACTTCAACTGGCGATGAATAGTTATGTTAAACATAGTGTGTCAACTGAACTACAAAAACTAACTTAAGGTAAGTTCAGTCAGAAGAAGAAGAGCTGCCACTGCGCTGCCTAACAAGTATAGCTTTTACTGAAATGTTAGACATTCAGAATCAGGGACCAAGCATTACTGATCACAAACATTGACCTGAGACAGAAACAGTAAGTAAAACATTGAGTGAGAGTCTGGGAGGCCGACCTGTGACCTGGATGTACATGGTGGCCTCGTCGTGCCCTGCCATGTTCTCGGCCTTCACCGTGACCTTGTAAACACCAGCATTTTTGTAGCGATGCTGGATGGGCTCGTCCGTCACTGTCAGGTTCTGGTAGATGGCCCGCACCCCGTCGCCAAGGTCCACCTGGTACTTGGTGCTGCTGGTGTCGCCCTGTTAGGAAGGAACGAGGACTTTCAGCAGCTTCAAAGTGAACGGAAGGTAGAAAAGGAAGAACCGACAAGAAAACTTTGATCCTACCTGTTCCTGGTGGACAATGAATGTGATGTCATCACCAGGTGCCACGGCCAACATCTGCCCTTTGATGCTGACCTGTAGTCCTTTAGGGGGCAGCAGAGGGCAGTTGTGCTGTTTGCCGCTCTGCTGCTTGTTTACCCCCCCTTCACACATGTTAGATATTACCTTCCTGTAGCTGAAACACAGCAGAGGACAGTGCCAGTGTAAGAGTACGTATGTAGAGGTGTATGGCTGTTCAAGGACCACTTTTTTTTCTCCAAACATTTTTGGGAAATTCTGCTTAAATGTCTTGTGTGTTGGTGCATTGCACTGACCCAGTGCTGGACTCGTAGGTTTGTGCTAGATGACAGTCTTCAGGTGGTGAGTCTGGATCGTGCCAGAAGTCAGCAAAGCAGCGATTGCCCTCCATGTGTTCAAAACCATAGTCACTACACACACACACACACGCACACGCACACGCACACACACACACACACGACTTTTGTAAAAACAAATATTACCCTGCAAATTTAACACCATAGCACTCTATGTATATGTGAGATTAAATATGGGTGTACATATGTGAGCAGAGAGCATGTTATACATATGTACTTTATAGAAGATGAAAATGTTTCCAAGATGGAGGTGCCGAGCTCGCAGCAAAAAGTATTAATATTGTACCTCCAGTTTAATATATTGATTTATTGTATTGATATATTGATAAAATATATATGTATTTCAATAATACTTTTCATTTTTCGGTAATATTTAAAATTCATAATTTTCCAACTATTATTCTGTAGTTTGCTCTAATGTGATGAAATGCTGAAATGCTTGTTTTTTTATGTGATTCCCCACTGTGTCCTCTTAATTCTTATTCATTTATTACACGTTTATTTGCACTGCAACTCCCTACAGTTTTCAGATACAGTAGTCCTAGCTGAAGCTGAAGGTTTTCTATAAATCTGTTGAGTCAGTGCTCACCAGTTGAAGTCTTTCTCGGTGCAGTGACAGGGTTTGGTGGTGAGAGTTGAGGTATAGCTTTTCCCTTTGATACAGAACGATGTGTCCTTCCTTTTCCTGAAACTCCAGTCCTGGCCCATAATGCACTTGTCTCCCTGAAGGTGACCATGGAGAAGTTAGAATTCAGTTTCAAATGTAAGCACATATGTACTGTAAGTATGTGTGTTTGTACTGTATTGGTGTGTGTTTACCTGCAGGTCTGTGAGCTGCCAGGAGTCATAGTCAGACTCGGTGCACTGACGGGGGAAAGACTGTCTGAAGTCCACTTTGACCAGCTCCCAGTCTGACCTGTAACTGATGTGGCCAAACACACTGCGAACACACACCGCAGATACAAACACATTATTTAATATGATATTCCTCTACATGTGACATCTGTATCAGATTTAACTTGTAAAATGTTTTAATCAGACTGATCTGATCAAAACAGCAGTGTCGAGATTCTTTAATGTACCCTGTCAGTTCAAGTTATCACACGTTATCATGAAAAGATGAAAAGATTTAACTGGATGGAATTTTATTCACCATCCAGCAAGCACACACAAGTCTCACCAGATGCCAAAATAATCCCAAACACATCTTTAAACCAGTACATTTAAGAACTAGTTTGCGCTTGTTCACTTGCGTGCCAGCGTTAGATGAAAAGATTGATACCAATGTTGTGTTTGTACGCTAGCTGTCAAGTCAAACTGGAGTTTCTAGAAAATATTGGGACCTAGAGGGAAAGAAATCATTATAAAAATTGTGTAAAATGTAAAGAAACGTATGGGTGTGTCGATATAAATTAATAGAATAGAAAATAAAGTAATAGCACGAATTGACCGACAAACAAAATATTTAGAAAGCAATCACCACCACACAGCGTCCGAAGGTAAACAAACACGAGGCTAACATGCTGTGATGAGTTCCTGAACATGCTGTGATCTGCTTGAAGGCTGTGCAGGACATCTACAAAACCCACAGAGTAAGATCTGAACTTTAAATGACATAGTTTTTTATAAACTTTCTTTACTGCTGCTACTGTGTTGGCTTTGTGCTAGTCACAGACGGTTTGTCTATTTTCTACATAATATTGTTTGCTGATTGTAAATCTATTTGAGAATCTTATTATGTTAAGTAGAAGCACCAGAAATGGTGTTGATTAAAAGGAGGATTATTTGTTATTTGCATTGGAAGTATATTCTAGATTACTTTTGGTCGCAGATGTTGTGAAATGATGGAGGCTTTAGCATGTTATGGGTTTATGTTGGCTTGGAAAGTGGTTGTTTGGAGGGACTGCAGAGATTAATATTATTTTAAATAGACATGGTTAAGTTGTAACAGCAGCGGGCATAACCTTTATTTGCATTTAGTGTGTAAAGTGTGTGAATCGGGTGGAACGAGGAGCTGATGTTTAGTGACAATAGCATAGGTATATGTTTTTTTTGTTATTTAAAGTTTTTTCACCAAATGACAAGTGTAACCAATGGAACTATGTTAGAGAACTGATGAACTGCCAAAATAAAAGGAGGAAAAGGAAAGCTGTTGTGACATTGTGTGAAATCCAGTTCTAAAGCTTTGGGTAGATGAATCAATACCTTTCAAGTAGAGAAGCTGCACACATTCTTAAGACAATTTGACACTAGCTAAATATGAGGGTAGAGCTAACAGCTGGTTAGCTTAGCTCAGTTTGCACCTCCCGGTGAAGAGAATCTTTTCATTTACTTTAAATGTTAACTTTTCATCCCTATACACTTTACATTATTTGTTCGTATAGTACAATGCTGGATCATAAGATACCATTACATACTCTTCTGATCTACATTCAAGGTGTTTTGTCCATATTCTCATCACTTGCATCACAAAGACCCACCCTGAACTGAACCGCTGAATGGGATCTGTCCTAATCTTTGTGTTCAAGTCTTGGTATTGGTTTGTTTTCAGGCAGAACTGGATAACCTCAATTTAATCCCAATTCCAAATCCCCTGGTTTTTGAAAACAGTGTAAATCATTGTCCATTTATTTGCACATTGTATAACAGCTGGCTTCCATTGACATTCATGATTTCCCTTATATGATGTAGTCAACACACAGATAATTGTTACATCAACTGTCTTGCTGCATTAAATTATGCTCCATCTGGAGCACAAATAAACTCTTTTTACAATATCCTACAGTAGCAAAGCCCTGAAGCAACACGGAGCTACAGCTCCCCCTCCTCTCCACTAGATGGTAATGTTTTACAGTACCATACAGGTGACTTCTACCATTCCCATTCCTGAACTCAGCTGTCTTTCCCTTGTGTGTCAGTCTGAGCATTTTTTGATGCAGACTGATGTGACACAAGTCAGCGACTGACATATGTTGCTGTGCTGATTGCAACGTTGTTCACCTTCTTGGAGAGCAAGGCGAGCATGACTAACGTCGTTTTCACCGCCATTAAAGGGAAGTGATGGATGTCTCATATACATATGCTGTCGTTTCACCTTCTCATCCTTCACTGCTGTTGTTTTGCTCTTCTGTTGTCTCTCAGCTCCAGCTTTTAGTGTCTTGCTTAAAAGTTAATGTATTTCTAATTTCGTCCTCTTCAGGCTTGCTTAAAGGTTGGGATCAACTTACTCACTTTCTGTGCAAGGTGTTTGTATCCTGTTACCTTTTCAAGTACCCATCAGGTACAGCTGACATGGCAGACTATCCATGATAGGGTCATTTTCCCAGATACACATATATATTTAGAGGTTTTCACTTTCTGAGCATAATATGAGCTTATATATTAAAGCAAGATCTCCTCTACAAGGCTGGGCCTAAAAGATTAGGAAAAAATGCAAATGCAGGAACTACCTTAACCCTTGTGCTACCCTCAGGGTCATATTGACCCAGTGGCCCATTGTCTTGACCCAGTGTCTCCTCCAGAGGGTAGCACAAGGGTTAAGCCACAGAGAAGCTGGTCCACTGTTTCTAAAGTGGAATATATGAATATTATTTAGAAAAGTGGAAGTTATCTTGGAAGTTATTTTCTACTCTTTGGTAACGTTTTGTGAATGAAACTTGCCCACAGAGTGAAACAGGTTGCCTTTTATAGCAGTTTTGTGTGCATTGAGTTTGTGCTGTAAAGATCCCATTGTTTCTAGGAAGTATGTTGCTACTGAGGGTTTCAAATGTAAATTTTTTTCAATGCGTGTTTAGGAGTACAAATATAATTCACTTCAGTATTTGAGTGGCAGCAGACGTTTAAGAAGTCTTCTTGTAATTTGTAATTGTAATAAACTCTGCCATTTTTTAAACCCTTCCCATCCCAGTACAGGAGCTTTCGATAGATACAGTGTCCTGGTGTCACTGCTTGTCTTGCACACAGTAAAATTAGCAATGTTAGCTTCAGCGTGAAGTGTAAAAATCAACTCTTGCTTTGTTTGTGTGTTAATTCCCACCAGCCTCAGACTTCATTTAGCACTTTTTTTCTAGTTTTGAACAGCTACTCCAGAGCCATCAGAGCTCTATTAGTGGACAAACAACACTCCAATCAGCTCAGTGAAAATAAATCAACATTCATTAGCAGTGGGGAATGTGTTCCTTTAGTTCCTCATTAAAACACAGAGCTAAGAAGGAGAAAACATTACCGGGAATGTGTTTTGGTGAGAAGAGTTTTGGTACTGAATGAGATTAGATGCAGGCATTTCTTTGAGTAAAATGTTTGTATATGTAAGTATGTTTTGTTACAGTGCAGGGAACTATGAGAGTGTAGATGGTTTGTCAGTAGCACAATCTCTATATAAAATCTATAACAGATACCTGCATACGAATGCAAAATCTGTATGCAAGGGACAGGATTTTGGTATCAGATGCATTCTGGTTTCTGTGCAGTCAGAGTACTGACCAATCATGTTTTGAGCAGGCTTTGGTTGCATGTAGGTAAACAGCCATTGGGCAAAGCAAAGGAGCCGGAACACATTTTTTATTTATCTGAATTCAAATCATCATCAGACGATAGCTGATGGGTTCCGAGATTGCTGATCAGAATGTAAACAGTGGCCGGTACGCAGAGGAGGAAGTCTTGGGCCTGATGTCAGGGATCTGGATATCTGCTGGCTACACCAGAAGCTCTGAAACATTGACCGTTGCCCTCAGAGGCTAAATGGTCATCAGATGATAGCCGATGGGTTCAGAGGTTGGTAGTAAAATAAGCATGTGCAGTATAAGCCCAGTGAGTCTGTCCAGTGTCAAATATCTGACCAGCTGTCATTAGTATGAGTGGTGTAGGATCTCTGCTCCCCCACCTGTCCTTGGCGCTAAGTCACTGTTCAAAGACTTCATTATGGGATGGCAGGCTGCGCCGTCAAAAATCGAAACTCAGCGGCAAGGAAACAGACCCTGGCTAATCTGTCAGACATGAGCTGCCCTCAGCTCCCCTCCTTGGTCGCCAACCCTATCTTGCCGGAGCCAGATGAGCGACGTATATATGTGTATGTGTGTGTCAACCCAGAGGGTGCGTGTCTGACACATGGCAGATAATGGTGAGTGAGTCTGACAGTTCAAGTCTCTCCTTGTGTGTAACTGCATGTCTGTGTGTAAGTGTGTGTGTGTGACCATCTCTTTGCCCTTCTCAGCGGATTACAGCTGGATGCCAGCCTTATCTCTGGGGCCTCGAGTCTGAGATGATGTGACAAGTCTCACTGCAGCTAACTTACTGATGGAGAGATTGGGGGGGGGGGGCGACTATGTTTCTTCAAAGATATGAACTCTTGAAACCTAAATCAACAGTTTGGGTCAGAAGCTGCTGACTTTGTGCCAATATTCTTAATTTTTACGCCAAAGAATTGTCAGGGTAGAGGTTTGTGCTTCACCAGAAGTAGACAAGGCAATTTCTCATTTTAAACTCCAGACAATAATAACGACAACACAAGTCCACAGCCATGCTAGCAGGTGGTGAGGCTCCTGATTACACACCAGAAAACAAATCAATCTTTGCTGTCCTAGGATCGGAATGACTATTGGGGAAAACAGCCCATTTTGGCCTCGTTATTAACTAAATCTAAAGGGTTGATCTTATATACAGTGGCAGTTTTAGGAGATCTCAGCTTGTCAGACTCAGCTGTGCTCAACTGCTTTTAGAGCATCTCAAAGCAAAATCAACAGCATAGTAACATGCAAGTGTTAAAGGATATCCTCTTGTCTATCCATACTGGCCCTGGTGGATAATGATAATTAATAGTCAAATGTAGGTTTATTGCTGGAACCTCTCCAATAAACCTACACATGACTACTGGGACAAACATTCCCACTCAGTTTGGCTAAATGCTGAAGGTCCATATTGTCCTCAATAGTCAGGGCATCACTAGTTATTTACATTCATCCTCTGGGCATTATAAATGTCTGTGCAAAATGACATTTAAGGCCAGAGGCTTAATTCCTATGTATCCTTATGTATGCCAACTACTGATCATTTCTATAATATACGGTATGTAATCAGTCTAACAGCCTGCGTCCTATCAAAAGTGCAACTGACAGGCTGATGTCTGGGTATTATTAAAAGAACCGGTACCAGACTGCTGTAGTGCTCACAGCCTGGTGGAGCCTGACAAAGAGCCCAGACAGACACACAAAGAAAGTGAGACTGAAACTCAAGAGTGCACAAATACACAGCAGAACCATAGAAATAAAATGTCAGAGTGGAGAAAAGTGAGACAGAGAGGCAGGGCAGAGGGCACGTACAGGCCTCCTCTCCCATCAACCTCTGCTGTAACCGTAATCAAACCCTCTAGAGGTGAAGAGAGAGGACGACTTCGCAGGAAATCAGGAGGGAGACCAGCTGCTGTTAGCGCCACAAAGTTGGGCGCCCCGCTCTAACAGATCAAGAGGGAGTTGTTGTGATGGGAGAGAAACTTGCTTGAATGCAGTGTAGGGGCAGAAGTGTGAAGGGAGGACAAAAGGGTTAATCTATAGGAGGTGTGGAAGTTATTGGTGTTTAATTTATGCCTCCACGGGGCTTTCTCAATTCAATATTGCAATTTACATTGGTACTTGAATGGGAGCTCAGATTTGATTGATTTATTAATCATGGTTTTACTCACGTCATAACCAGGGTCTCGTCTCCTGGCTCGCTCAGGAGTCCATCGACAAACACAGAGGTGCTGGTGAAGTTGTGAACAGTCCACGTCCGTCCTTCATCGATACTAAACCTGTGGAGAAACGTGCAGTGTTCACAAACACCAGTAGGTACTCAGAGACATTGATGAAAGTCTCTTCAGATGGAGCCATCATTGTTTCTAAAACAGCCTTGTGCTAGAGTTACTAATGGCTTCATTACAAATATATGGCTTTCCACGACTAAACCCTGTTAAAGGAATTGGTTAAACAATGAGATTATCTGCTCTACCATAGGCTGTGTTGGTTGGAATGTCTAGCTAACTAGCTTAAGCCCAAAGAGCACATTATTAGCATACTACATTATTTTGTGGAAATACAGGTTAGGATTAACAAAATCCCCATTCATTACTCAGGCAGCCAGTGTGAAATGTTTCCCCACTGTGTGGAGACCAGTCCTGGATGCTATGAGTCAAGTTTAGGCTAAGATTGGCAGCTCTGTCCTGCTCTTAATTGGATTTGGAGAAGTTTACCCAGGCCAACGTTGTCTAGGATAGCATTTGCCAAACACAAACACATCAGTTCAACCTTATCCTAAAGGTCTTTTCTCTTGTAACGTTAAATGTAAAATCATAGTTATCTAAGCTAAGCAGCAAACAAGGTTGTGTTACAATAGTCTGATCTTATTTAGAATACTAGCACTAACTCTGTGCAATACAACAATGCTTCTTTATTTCCATGTCTTGCCCATGGATCATCATCTGGTGAGGATGCCAACTTTTTTCCCTGGACGTGTAGCTTTAGCCTCAGTCTCTTAGCACTGTATCATTTAAGTAGCCATCATGTGCATATTTAAGGCCCCTTTACCAGGGTTCTCGTTTGAAAAAGATTCAGCTGTAAAGATTTAAAAGTCAGCTGGAGATGTAGTCATTCCAGCAAGCAAAATTGAAGGTCACTGGGTAAAATAGAGGCCAGCTTTTGTCTACCTCAAGGTGCGTCTGTGATCATGAAATCACAGACATTCTGACTGTGCAGTCAAGCACCCATTGTATTAAACCTGCCTCTATTATGATTGTAAACTGCACATATGCCTTGTGAGAAAAGAAAAGCTTGACACGTGTAGCAACAGTAACTAAGAAGAGTGGGGCTTAGTGAAGGGTCAACTAAAGAAAGCTATTTTTGTAAGATGTATTTCATGCTGGTTGTACTCTGAAGGACAAAAAGAATGAAATAAAAGGTGGGGAAGAAAGGGACGAACTACCTGGAAATTGCTACTCGTAGAAAGATAGAAATGGTCTAAATAACTGAAATGTTAAATAAAGACACATCACTTGATGACTTGGGACACACTTTCATGTGTTAACTGTATTTTGGTATATGAGTTTCTTTTATCCAGACTCCAAATAAAGAGCCTGAGAAAGACAAAGCGAGCCATCTGCTGTCTTCACTGTGCTGAAGACTCCTGCAGTCCACAGTGGCAGCAGCGCTGAGTTAATGTGACTGCGTGATGGAGAGGGATCAATGTGGAATCGAGCAGTGTGAGGCTCGCACTGCAGGCAGTGTATGGTAATGATGTGCTAACAAGGACTACAATGTGATAATCAGCAGGTAAACATGCACAGTACAAGGAGACAGAATGAATGTACAAAGCTACTAAAGACACTGTTGCTATGGTAAAGGCCTCGGTATGCTTCAAACAAAGTGCTTGTCAGATTGTCTGACGGCGTCTGAAACCAGCTTTCAAGGCAGAATCAGGAGGGGGCTGGTTCAGACAATTTGGAACTAACTGTCTGGAGGTGTGAAAGTAGACGGGGTTTGAATTTTCCTCAAGCTCCCTTTATTCATTCTTCACACACATCTTCTGTCACTTTTCATGTGTACAGCCGAATGTCCCCATCCGTACAAGTTATCATGTCGAGGATACAAAGACACGAGAAATGGAAAACAGAGGGGCAGTGTGATGCAGGAGGAGGCCTTCATGTGTGGGCATTTGGATCAGCTCTAAACACTTTTGCGCTTGGACATGATCAGACAACACATGATAAGACCAGCTTGTTTAAAGCACACTGAGGCTTTAAGTGTCTTTCATACTGATAATTCAAATTCCATCAAAAAACAAACTGGTAACACCCCTTTGTATCAGTGACTACTGATGAGTTACCCTTAAGCAAGGCACTTAACCAGCCATTTGCTCCATAAGGCATCAGCTGGACAAGTACAGCCTTCTACATGCCAACGCCCTCAGTCACACATCCAATTATATCTCATTTCCTCCAGCTAATACCCGAGGAATTATTAGAAATGGATGGAGTGATAGCCCTGTAATCAAATAGATTAGCGAGCCCAACTTATAATTATGCTCCATGCCACACACTAGCCTTTCCTCCACTCCTCCAGTGATATGAAGAAACCTAAAACAAGACTTATTCTACGTGGAGCCAATCATAAATCATAAATGTACATAACACAATCCTGTCCAGCCGGCG
The DNA here is from genome assembly GCA_036023655.1 of Nannoperca australis. NCBI lineage: Eukaryota > Metazoa > Chordata > Actinopteri > Centrarchiformes > Percichthyidae > Nannoperca > Nannoperca australis. The sequence goes on along the minus strand of JAVQJD010059626.1, from coordinate 8,394 downwards.
TGTTTCGGTGGCATCTCATTTCTCAGCCTGCTGGCTTTTCATAATTAACTGATATAAATGCGTTGTGTGAGTTACACAGTGTAAAAAAAAACTGGCTGAGTTTGAGTGAGCCGATGAGAGGGACTGGGGAATTATTTGAAATGATTTGAGTGTGTGTGAGTACATGCACAGTTTCCAGAAGATGATGCGCTGCTTTTCAAGTGGCTGTGAGAACGGTGTTGCTTTGATGCAGACAGCTGTAGATATCCTACCCCCGCATGGAAACAAAGAGTAATGATTTGGGAGACTCAACGGCACTGGGGCTCACGGCACAGCAGTTGAGAACAAGTCTTGATTTCAGGATGTAGACAGACCTTTTCTGAGTATCTTGAGTGTCTGCATGTCGAGAACTTCACTTGGTGAAGGAGCATTTTAGGTCAAGAGGGGCTCTTAACAGAGACAAGTACTAACTCTCCTTTAAACTCCTCTCTTGCTACAGCTTGCCATGTCCCCTTCCTTTTTTCTGCTTCTATCCGCCTGGCCATGTGTTCTCATTCAAACCTCTTATCAATAAAGAGTAGAACTCCACACTTGTAGTACGAAGGAAAAAAACTGTCATGACTTCTATGCGTTGAAAAATGTGTCTGCTGTAACTGTGACCCTTGATCACAGGTGGGTGTATCCTGTTGCAATTGTGACCACACCCACTCCAGTTCAACACTAAATCACTTATGAACAGGGTGTGGAAAACAACCCTTACGCCATACAAGACCTCCGTTACTGGACGATTACATTCAATGGCAAATGGTAAAAATGTGTTCTTTCTATAATATCAGTGCATACTTGTAGCGTTTTTGACATTTATGTCAACCTATGCACCACCTCCACCTCCACACCTATACCTCGCTACATAGGGCTGCAGTGGCACTGAATGTTGGCACTGGACATAAATCATAGGCTGCAGAACCATCCACTACTTGTGAGGAATACAAAGATGGTGGTTCCACCTTTTTGTCCCCGCATCATGTGAAGTATGAGGATGTATGGATATGCTATTTGAATCCCGCACGGGAAAGGTGGACTCCATCAGTACCGATGGGGACGACCATATAGAGAGGCCACAGAATGCAAATACATTGAATAGCTATTGACCAAGACGTGTCGAGCATCATGGCCGGGCCCCCGGCTAATTTTTCATTAAATTGTTGCTGAGCCATCTGTTTCTTTCTGTTCCGCCCCCCGGGGTACTAGCTGGCCCCAGGTTTGCTATTTGGTTATTTGATTTAACACAAATTAATTTAGGAATATGCATCTTGGGAGCAAAAACTCAACCTGGGGCAGGTCCCTTTTTTCCTGCTTTGCAGGCCATGAAAAGTGTCATGTCTGAAAAAATGGTGTGCAAACTACTGGAATAACGTTTTGCTTTTCCTTCATTAGTTTTTCAGTCTTCACAGCTCTCACACAGAACACTGCTCTCTGTTATGGAGCACTTGAGATAGAAAGAGTTACTAGGGGTCATGAAACTCTACTAAGACGAGAGACAAAAAAATGGAATGCAGCCCAGGGAGAGTTTTGGAGGCAAGAAATCTCAGCACCTGATGAGGTGATAACTTGACGGTCATTTTGTGTAATGAAGTTGTCTTTTCATGCTTTCACAGCTCTCTGTGGCTCTTAGCGAGATGTTTTCCAACACACTGCCAGAGCCTTTGGTGTTATTGATTTAGCAGGAGGCATGACGGGCGGTAAATGTGAAGGACAACCTCACCGAGAGACAGATGAGAGCCCATCTGAAAGGTCATTTGATTCAGGTCTGTGATAAATGCTTTTCTGAGTACTCCCTTATCAGTGGTTTCTCATTGTTTCATCCTTATTTATTAAGGTCGATGAGATAACTTCTTGCTGAGCTTGAAATAGTCTGCATGAGCTTCGAGAGAGGGGGGTGATCTTAAATGATTATATTAAATGATAATTAAAAGGGTACAGTGCTGGACTGAGGAACCAAACTGATCTTTCGCTGTGCTGTAAAAATACATGGACTGGCTCAGTTGATGGTTCAGGGATCCGAGCTCCCCAACACTTGCACTGATGTTTAGGACTTTGATGGGTCAGTTCACCCAAATGAATCATAATAATCATAATGAATCAAACATGCAGCAATAAACACCCTCAAACCAGTCGGACACACGCGTTGATAAATCTGCAGCCTGTGATTGGAGTGTTATGACATCACACACACTATTCACTGTGCAGATGACACCAGTCTGCTACAGAATAAGCACACACACACACCTCTCCACACATCATCAGATGGGTGGGTTCTAATCATAGACCTTCCTCCTAATGTGCAGAAATATCCCAACTATTAGGAGCTGCCGTCTTGTGCTGGTGATGTCATTTGGAGCCAGAGTCTGCACAGTATTGAATTCCCACCCATAACACCATCTCAACCAATCACAGCACACTCACAGTTGTCAATTATGACGTGACACCCCGTTTTTATAGCTTCAAATAACTAATTAAAACCAAACGTATCAAAAAAACTAAAAGAGTGATGAGACCAGTGATGTGACTGGATGTGTGTTGTCTCTTCGATGGTTCTTATTTACTGTCTTCACTTTTCGCAGGTTTATTTACATTTTAATGCTGTACGTTAAGATTTTGGCTATTTGTGTACTAGTCACCCATTGTTTTAACATTTATATTTCTTTTATCTTACTGGTCTTGCTCAATCTGTATGAAACATGCAATACAATTGCAGGCTAGTACTGAGCCATTGTACAATAAATCATGTTAACTAACATGCATTGGCATAAGAGGTGGATGGCACTAAAAGGTTTAATAAAAAGTGATAACATAATGATCTCGCATGTTAAGGCATGTGTCACAGCAGTAATGATTGCTATTGATATACAGTAATCTTACTTGAGTATCTTGAGGGGAATAGAGGTGTCCTTGATGGCAACAATGACCCCACCATGGTCCAGGTACAGGATGTGATGCTCCTCCTCGAAAACCTCAAAAGACGTAACATTACAATTTTAGAGGTGTTCTTGAAAAAGTAACGTCTTAACTTGTACAAGCTGTACTTTAGAGCTTGGACTAAAAGAAAACTGGACAGATAATATTGGATTTTATAGCTTTGCAGATTAAGAAGGCGAGGAGGGCAATGGAACATCGAAGAGGGAAGTGTAGAGGAGGAAAAAGAAGCAGCATGGGAGGACGTTATGTACCTGTCTCCACGTCTTCCCACAGTCTGAAGTGATGTACATCTCCTCTTTATACTCGACAAGCTTGGAGCCAAGGTTACCTGGAGGAAAGGGATTTAAAATTTCATCAGGCAGGGAGGCTCATGTGAGGCATGCAACAAGAACCAATTCAAAGAGCAGAAAGAACACAGAGAGAACAGGTGTGAGGACACGAGTGGATAACCAGTGGATTTACTTTCCCTTTAACTAATTACTAAATGAGAAATTGGGCCTTGGAAAATTCAATGTACCTAAATATTTGCACAATTAGCTGAAAGTTGACTGAAAAAAAGGGTTTACTTTGTCTGATCCAAGTCATTCCAGGATTTTCAGCTGTTAGATAGAGATCTATCTACCTATCTATATTTCTTGTTGCTGTGGCTCATGAGGTAGAGCAAGTCATCCATCAATCCCAGGGTTGGCAGCTCCAACATCTGATGACATCATAATGATGTCATTAGGGTTAGACCCTCTAAAACCACTAAAGGATTATAGTGTTTTCACAGGCCGGTAGTGGTCCTCACAAGTAGACTGAACACTGTGAACATTGAGTGGAATGCCTCTTTCAAGTCATGCTTTTTATTTTGTATCTTTCAAATTCAGCTTACAATTTTTGTTGTTGTTGTTAATCTTAACATTTGATGTCTTTTTCTAGCAGAGATGCACTTCCATGGTGGACAGAGAGATGCAGGACTCATTTCCCCTATCTCCTAAACAAACACAGGCAGCTCACTTATCCTTACCTATTTTTCTTTTTTTTTGCTTTGCACAAACACACATAGTGACTGGTGTTTGGAAGAACTCAGGCATGAAGCAGTGTGGCTTTATACTCTACCATTGTTCAGACAAAAAGCAATACTTAAGTCAAAGCACTTCTCAGGGTAAGTGGAGGTTAGTTTCTGGAGGAGTGGCACTTTTTTTTAGCTCAGCCACGCGGACTGTTTGCATATAATGGAGTGTTACTGTAGAGGCTGCAGACAAAAACAAACCACAGCCTGACACACACACACACACACACACACACACACACACAAAGGAATATAATACACAAACACACAATGACATTTGATCTCTCTTGAGTTGCCACAATGTTTTAATGTTATTATTTGTCTGTCACTTCAAATAAAAACACTAAAAAGAAACAAAGAAAACTGTCTTTTTGCGTTTTGGAGACTCACCAGCACCCATAATGAGACCTGGAGCAGAGTCTTTGGTGTGGACAGTCCCAGACACATAGGGGTTGTCCGCCCAGCGCAGGTGCAGGTGGAGGTGACAGTCGGGCTGCAGAACAGAAACACGTAGAGAATTTAATGTGAGGATAAAAATGTTATTCTCACACAGCAAAGACACCGATCCACCATCTAATCAGTTGTTTTACAATGGATCCGTAACAATGAGTTTTAATCCAAGAAAATGGCTTCAAACAAATGGTAGGTGAACTAAAGGCATGTTTAATGAGTCTCACCACACAAATACCTGATAATCCTGCTGCAAATACAGCTCAGTACAGGGATTCAGTGCTCTAAATCAAATTTAACATCTTTTATGGAAGCACATTAATTTCAAATGAGGGCATCAGACTGGACTTTCTTGGTGCTTTAAACCTCATCTGCACATGAGCACTTCACTGAAGTATGCAGATACTTTGTATTTAGCAGTGGGGACATGATGTTAGGTCTGTAGTGTGTTTGAGCCACAACATCCTGTTTGCAGCAACAGTTACAAGTGATATAGTGGTAAAGTAAGTTAAGGAAAGTTACACTGGATTATAAAGATATTTTAAGTAGTAATAAAAGTAAAGTTTTACAGACCTGCACTGCTCCTGCACCTTCTCCTGCTCCTCACCCACCAAACCTGCAGGCTGCCCCTGACCATCCCATTTTACCAAGCCTGCTATAGATTCTGTTTCAGTAGGATGCAAACTCACAAGACTATAACTCATAAAACTGGTGTGTGTTGAATGTTGTAATATATCTTTTGTCATGCATTTGACAAACTTCAGATGATACGTTTTTTTTGAGTATGTTAGGATGTGATGGTGATCTCCTTTCAGGGGGAACACTTACCTGTTTGCCCTGTGGTTTATACACAACGGTTAGGTACTACAACACCGGATTAAATGTAGATTATGGACATTTATCTCCAATACACTTCATTCAGACATTGTGACGCCTTAGTGCTTCTGTGCATACAAGAGGTCATTACAGTCAGCCAGTCTCTGTCAGGTGGTAAAGTAATGGATAAAGCTGACAGTGTGTGTCTGATGCAGGGACACATTAGATCTAGTCTGGCTTTCTATTCTGGCTTTGTCTAGCTCAGTGACTTGTAATGTCAGTGAGATGATGCGTGTTTGAAATCAAGCTGTCTCCCTGACCGATAGACCTGAATCCAGGAGAGCTGGTTTTCTCTGCAAGGTCGTTGTGTTGAGCTATGGACAAGGCCACGGAGAAGAAAAGCTCAATTGTGTGTGAGATGCCTGCCTACAGCAGCTCTTCCATCCGTCTTGTCAAAGTGCAACACTTCTCTAACTTTGAGTTCACAATCTGAATAACCTTGTTGACAGGTCCCACTTCTGACTGATTGCTGATACAAAGTTTGAACTCATAATAATAATAGCAATAATAATAATAATAATAACAATAATAATAATAACAACAACAACAATAACATTATTATCTAGTATTTGCAGCTTTGCTAGTGTACTTTAAATAACTTTACTAGTATGTCAATAAAATAAAATCAATGATCAACTTTTAAAATCAACCCCAACACAGCCATTGTGTATTTTAAAAACTCTATGTGTAGAATAGCTAACCCTACCTGTCATGGATCTGAGCTGTGGGATCCACCTTATTCCTCACCCCATAATGGCTTGTGTGAATTAAACTGTTCCCACATCATTTATTTCCCCCAAATCTCCAAGAAAAGAGAAAGGGAAGTTACCGGAACGCTAAATAACTGGAAGTCATAATTCATGCACTGTATCAATGCGGTGGATACTGCCAAGATGTGTTTACTTGATATCAATATGTCCTCTGTATGAACATGTTAATGTTACTTAGAATACTAATCAGTGAATGTACTGCATTTAGTGCTTAAGTGGTTGCATAACATGAAACAGTGCACTCACTTATCTAGCTAACTAGCCATTATGCTAAAATACAGTAACCTGTTTGTTTTATAATGTGTCTGAGCTGACCAAGGCGAGCTAACCGGATGACTGGGGGATATATTCTGTTCATATCCAGACAATTAATGGCAGTACTGAACGAGTTGTAGACCTCCCTCCTCCATGCAACTCTACACAACACAGTAAATCAAGAGGTTGCTTCGTGGAACAGTCCATCATGTCAAATTCCACAGAGAGCCAAGCAAAGTACACAACTCTTATTGGCTGTCAACTGATCAGCTGATCATCTTTATTCAGCCAATAAGATTCCTAATTTTATTCACATTGTGTGAGTTTGGGGTCGCTCTGCTCTATTGGAAGCTGACTGGTTATTGTCAGTGGTATGTGGAGACATGGTAATGGCAAACACGTTCACATTAAAGCCAGACAATTACCCACCGGTAATGTATCTCACTGTAGCTGTGATGAGGTCTCATACTATTTTACCTCAGGTAGCAGAGGAAATAAAGAAAAAGAGATAATTTTTTGGGGTCAGTGCTTACCGCTTTGCAGCTGATCGGCTTGCCGTTCATGTCAGTAGTAGGTGGGGCCAGGGGCTCCCAGTCTCGTCCTTTGTTATAGGTGATGAGAGTTGTCACTTTGCTGTCAATCTTCTGATTGGCCAGGAAGACTCCTTTGATTCCACGTACCTGACCACAAGTGGGAAATAAAGTATCATGGTAAATGCTAAAATGTAGTGTTAACAGTAGCACAAGCAAAGAAGACTTGTAAAGTCAGTAAACTGATTCAGTAATGTCACTTACTTCAGTTAGCTAACATTAGCCACCATAAGCTACTGGCAGTGTTGGGAAGGTTACTTTTGAAATGTAATAGGTTACAGATTACTAGTTACCCTGTTTAAAAATTAATAAGTAATGTAACTATTTTGATTACTTCATTAAAGAAATGTAACTTATTAAATGTTATTACTTTTTGGATTACTTTAAAAAATGTTTTAAACTTGGCAATAAAGCTGAAAAATCCTAAAATATACATTTAAACCAGGCAGTGTGAACCTCCCAACAGTTCTCAACACAGATTACTGTCTCCCCCAGTGTAGCCTAACATAATGTGGAGCTATTTTTGTTTCTTTTTTAAGCAGTCAAAAAAATGGTTTGAAAGAGAAACTTTCCACACTTTTGCTTGCAAATCTAAAAGTTTTGCTTGGGAATCTAAAACTTTTGCTTGCAAAACTAAAAGTTGTGCTTCCGGTTCCGCTGTATTCGGTGGGCGGGACCTACGCTGACAGATGAATGACACGTTACTATTGGCCCGTTTGGCCCGTTTTGACACAGTATGTAGCATAGTTAGCATCACATCATTTACGCTGTTGGTGGCCTGTAGAAATGTCACAACATAATGACCTCTCTGAGTCAATATTTAATAAAAACAGTAAGTGAATGTTCATGGGCGAACAATCACTATTCAAAGAGGACTACTGTTAGCTTCTAAGAGTTTCTATCCAGGCGTTTATAAATGGAGGTCCGGCTCTGTTAAAGGCGTCTGTTAGCTAGCTACTAGCTAGCAATAAATCTGTTATTAATGGAGATTAAACCTAAATATACAGCCTACTGGACGGACAGCGAGCTAAATATAGAGCTACATTACGTGGTGAGACGAGAGGTCGGCCTAGGATACTTTATTTTGTGACTGACTGTGGTTGCAGGAACTGACCTGTAGATGTTTCCTCAGGTTTGACATCGAGCAGTTTGATGTTGACAGCATTTTCACTGCTGGTAAACAAACTTTACACTGTACAGTAATGTTAGAGCTTTTCTGTTTTCATGAGAAAAGTATTTTTGAATCTCCAGCACTGAAAGGCGTTGCTGTTGGGACGAATGAATAGAATGAATAATCCTTTTACCGAAAGAATATATTTGGATGTAACCCCTTTGTAATCCCCAACATTTTGATTAGTAACTGTATCTTAATTACATATTTTTCTTAGGAACTGTAACGGATTACAATTACATTTATTTTGTCATTTATTTACGTAACGCC
>JAVQJD010059613.1:0-14366 GCA_036023655.1 Nannoperca australis | reverse complement strand
CACACACACACACACACACACACACACACACACACACACACACACACACACACACACACACACACACACACACACACACACACACACCGACGTTTAAACTCTGCTGGTTGAAACTTTGTCACGTTGAACTACATTCCCAGCAACACAGCTTGTGTTATGACCTTAAGCAACACAGCAGTTCATAAAAAGGCATTAGTTCTCTAAGGCAGAACTATATTTGGACACTACCACATTCATATTTAAGCACGTTGAGCAGCATCAGTATGTAGAACTGACTGGTTTGACACCTTTTACACAGGCTCCGTGGTCTTTGGAAAAGACAAAAGCTATTTGACAAAACGTTCGAGGCTCGTATGAGATTTTTGTAAAAGACCGACAATTTTACAAGAATGCAACATTTTTTTTAAGACTTCACAACAAAACGTTTCAACTCTGGTGGTCATTTTCTGTGTACCATGCTGCACCAAACACTCACACATGGTGTCAAACTGCCCTCAGTCAGTCAGAATAAAGTAAAACATACACGCATACAAGTTTCATGATGACTCACGGCCCCTTACGGTTAAAACAAGCTCTGTTTTATGTTCCCGCACTGTCGAATCAAGGGTTAAAAACCTTTTCAAATCTATTATTGAATCAATTTAACGTTCAACATTTGCGAGAAACAAGATTTCTGAATAGCTAAAACTCAAACTATGAGTCTGTGAGCAGCTTTTGCGAGCCGAGAAGAGAGAAACCGTCTCATCTCTACGTGTGAAACTTCATTTGGCACGTTATTTTTCACAAGTTACATGGACCAAATACACAAGTATTACACTAATCAGCTTTAATTATTGATTTATGAAGGTTTTTTTTTGACACATCACTGATGTTCAAGAAACAATCTGCTCCAGAGTGTTGTTCGAGGAGTGGTTCCTCTTTCTCTAACAAACAATCTTTGACGGAGCACAGAAACCAGCTGCAATGGCAAATACGTCAGGGGTTAATTAGCTTAAGCTCCCTGCAGCATTTGCTATTTCTTCTGGCGAAAGTGACAGCAGCTCTTTGCTAGCGAGGAGTGAGGGGGGGACCAAAAAAAAAAAAGAATTCAATAAGAGATTTGTCAGCTTCGGAGTGAATCCGGATATTTTGCCTGATCCAAAATACAGCAACAGTCACCAAACCCCAAACAGACATGGCACACACAAAGAAATGGCACACAGAACATAATAGCCCTTTGTCTGTAAACCTTTTAACATTATCTTAGACCAACACGTTATCTGAAAGACAGACAGACACTTCACAAATCCTACAACGCAACTTTACCGTGAGAATAAATTGGCCGTCTGTGCTGCAAAGCGAGGAGCTTTGGAGCTCACCGCCTACGAGTCCGAGCAAGGCATTAAAAATGACCGGGACAACGTGAGAGAGGGGAGAGGACTTGATAAATACGGGATACAAAGAGGAGTCCTCAAAGCTGCCGCCAGCGTTGTCACACAGTCTGGAGGCCTCTCTCGTGCCCGTCCAGCTGCACCTTGATCTTGTGCAGCTCCTCGATCTCCTGGTGGTGACGCTCTGTCTTGTGGCGCACCAGCGAGCGATAGAAGTGAATGGTGAACATCAAAAAAATCACCCCCACCGGGACCATGATGATGGTGGAGGCGAGCGCAGCCTGCCAGCCGCTGTCCTGCGGCGAGGCTTCCGTGGGCTTTGTCTTTCTGGCCGCGCTGGAGTCCACGGGCAGGAACTTGATCCAGCAGAGGAGCACCACCTCCGCCAAAAACAGCAGGATGCCCAGCGCCGTGGAGAAGCCCCAGGCCAGCTCGATGTAGTGGTGCATGCGCTCGTGGGGCGACTCGCTGACGGAGTTGAGGTTGTGGATGTTGCTTACGGCCTCCACGTTGGGCAGGATGCAGGTGCTGATCAGCAGAGCGAAGAGGTGCACCGCCACCAGCACGGTGGTGCACACGCTGAAGGCGATGATGAGCACCCGAGGGTAGTTGTACTGCATCTCCAGCTCCACCTCCACCATGGCCACCTAGCACACGTGTACAGGGTTACACTTATGTTGCCAACAATGATTATTAGACATTATTTACTGGATATGGATCCAACAGCCTCACAGTCAGTCGCCGGTTCTTGTCTTGCATGTCAAAGATGAGAAAATCCTTTATTAATCCCACAGCGCGGACATTTACAGTGACACAGCAGCAACAAACACCAGTCAGAAAATGCAAAATAAAATTGCTTCATAAATGACTGAAACCACTAATAAATGATGAAATTAAATTGTAAATTACGTTATCAGAAAATGAAATGCAGACAAACTACAAGCATTAAGTTGTTATTCAACCCAAACACTGAAAGCACAAACAGGAAGTTTAAAACCACCAATGCGTGTCATGGTTGCAGGTTTCTGTGGTGGATTTTCTGCTAGATTCACAGCACTGAAAACAGCAGATGAAAAGGTTGTGTGGCACTGAAGCTGGTTAAAATACAACTCACCATTGCGAAGCCAGAGAGCAGCGCAGAGGTCCTGCTGGAGGCCTTCAGCTTGGCCCGGCTCAGGTAGAGTTTCCTCCAGGACAGGGCCTGCACCGAGTGGTGGTTGGAGCTGACCAGCTCCAGGTAACTGCGTCGCACCCAGTCCCTGTAGTCCATCCCCTCGCCATCCGGAGCCCGCTCCGAGACCCCTGGAGCCGGGGAACCCATGGGCACGTTCAGCTCGCTGCTCATAGCACCTGGCGGGTGTAAAAGGAGAGAGAAGTGATCATTTTAACGTTCTACGTGATATCAGGATGCAATCGGAGTTGTGTTTCCTCCTCGTCACTGTAGCGCCATGTTTCCATGTTCAACGATAGCTCTGTCCTTTTAAGGGAAACACAAATATTCCCGCAAGACACGGTGACCTTTTTTTTTATCTGTCACAATAATGTTTGTTCCAGCATGATGTTGGACCCCGTGTTAAAGCCTGGTCCTGCAGCCAGGACCCAAAAGTCAAGAAGACTGCGGTCCCAGCATGGGGGGGAAGTGACATGCTCATCAACCTGAACACTGCTCAACAATATGGAGCAAGTGTTCTAGTGTCCACATACTTTTGGACACATGGTATATTCATACTATACTGTATAGTATAGTATGAATATACCCCCCAGTCCCTTTTCAACATGTTGAACTGTGCAAACACAACAGGTTTTCCGAGTTTGTGCGCAGGGGACGACGACAGAAGTTTCCAAATAGGAAACATTTAGTGTCCACTGCATTTTTTTTATGCTCACAATTTTTGACAGGCTAAATATTACGGGGATTTTCAAATAAAAATGGCTGGTGGTCACAACTTCAAACACAGATGAGTATTATCTAAATGATAAATGAAATGCATTATTCTGATAAAATGTCACATAAAGCGGCGTCCTGGCGGGTTTGACGCCAGGGACGTGTGCCGGACTGACGAGATTTGATCCCTCTGGTTGTGTGACCCACATTATTCAGGCACCGAGCCCGACGGCACAGCCCCTGTTGCAGGGGGCACCACTCCAGCACGCCGCTGTGTATATTTAGAACATCGGTAAATTAGCAGGATCCGTTTACCGAGTTTAGCTAACATACATCCAACACAGTGCTGCGGGGATTTTAATCACCGTTCCTGTCATCCGGAAGGAACATTTGCTCACATTCGTGTAAAATATCCAGGTGAGTGAATGAGGCTGAAGTCATCTCCACTCGGAACGGTTAAAAGCAGAACTTAAAAAGGTGTAACAATATCCGCACAACGTTAAGACACCGACTCCTCTTGCTAGCTAACTTAGTTAGCTAACTACTCAACGCGATTTCTAATCGTCTGTTAAAGTTATGCAATTAACACAACGAGACTACGTTCATCTTACCTGCCTGCCGAAGTGCCTTTTGAATTATTGCTACAAACTCCACGGAGGTCTTCTCTCCACACAACACAAGGCAATAAATGAACGCTGGCTGGACCGCTCCGAGTGTTTTGGTTGAACAACTTCCGCTCTTCCTCTGCGCTTGTCAACACCTCCGTTCAGCTCCAGAAGTCTGTAACGTTACTCCTCGCCGACATATTTAGTTCACCGGGTCGACGGCTTTTCCTCACTGTCAAGTAAGTTCACCGGGCATCGCTTTTCTCCCCCGTTTGGGTCGTTCAGACCAGAGACCGACGGAAGATGTGGAAAACTAGTCGTTAAAAGATGGCTTCCGGTTGGGCGTGTTGCCTTCAAAATAAAAGCACGGAAATTCTTTACAATGGGAATAGTGTCAAGTTAATCCAGATCAACCATCACATTTTCTAAATAAGAGCCTAGACTGATAAGGTGTCATACCATAAAGATATATTACCATATAGATACAAATATTATTTTTTAAATAGATTATATACAGTGTAGTAGAGAGTCGTTTAATTGTTAATGCAAAATACAGTCATAAAGTTCTCTGATATGCAGCTTAGCAACACACACACACATTTCCAACCACATTTCTCCAAGGATGGACTAAAGATGGAGCAGTAACACTTTAGGAAAGCTGAAGACATTTCTTCAACAGCACCCCTTTCCTTGGTCCTCACACATCCTGCATCAGGGCAGTTATGAAAAACAGACGAGTGAAAATCAGAGCTTAATCTACCCCCAACTCACTAGTATTATTATCTTAATCTCAGCATAATTGCTTCTTTGAAGTGCATTTTAACGTGATTAATGATTATTGTGGTACAGCATTACACACATAGATTAAAGGGGTTTATGTGAATTTTGGAAGATTATGTGTGCTATTGCTGACTAAAGCCTTGAAAGTTACACAGAATTCCAGCACTTAAGATAAGGCATGGGCCAAGCAGGTTGAGATTTAAAACAAGCAATGTCACTGCTAGCCATACAAGGATGAAATGGGTGCATGAAGGTAAAATAATAAGCAAGTTCTAATAGAATTACTCATGGCCTAATCTGTAAAGTACTGTCTGGGTGTGAAGCCTCAGAAAACACATATATCTGTTAATGGATTAAAAAACCAAAACCAACAGCACGCTATTCTGGCGATATTTCTGTCTCCTTAACCTGCCTATCAGGTCCCCTGGTGTGCATCTTTACAAATGGCTTACACATACATCATAAAGGTCTATTTAACAGAAACAAACAAACCAAAAAGACCAGTAATTGCAGTTGGGGACTAGGTTTTAACAAACATTACTCAAACAGGAGTAAATAGTGCATTTGCTGGGGACTATTTTCAGATGCGGATCTATAATAAATTTGGTGCTCTAGTGAGTACATTTACAGCAGCTGGATGGCGTATGATTGATTGACTCAAAGTGAACTACAGTGCCCATGGTCATTATAATGCAGGAACATACTGTATTTCCCAGTGGAACAGTGTGGCTCATCGATGTGTTTTTAAGAGTTTAAACACTGGCGCACAGAGGAATATTTCAGTGTGATCAACTGACAACACGATTTATAATATGATTGATTTGTTGTTGATTTGAGTCTTTTCATGTGTTTTTTTCACAGTAAGACAACTATGAAATATCACCATCCTTATTCTTTAACAACTTATTCCACATACACTTTTTTTCATATTCTCACACAATGAGAATATGAAAAAAAAGTGTTAACTAAAGACAGTGGCAGAGACAAAAGACAGAAGAACTTGCAAGCCCCGCTACACAAATGAAGACAGTCAATGATAACAGAGTACGCAGACTACTTGAAATATTTATTGAGTATCATCACAGACGGCAAGTGAAAACAGAAATCAGCAGCTAGAAACAGCTGGTATCTGTACTCAAAGGTGTACAGAACGCCCTGGCATTAATATTTTTATGCATAATAGTGTATTGTACTGTTGATATGTTTCTTTCTAGCGTCACCTACATGTAAAACGTCCTAGAATCTGTTTTGGAAAAATACAAAGTAATATAAAACATATATTTAAAAAACAGTATTTTATTTTCTACTGTGCATTACAAATCTAGTGTTTTTCTTAGCCCTGTATACAGGCCTTAATGTGCGTTCACACTTAGCAACACAACAACAAATCCTACCAATCCAGTCACTTCCTGCAGAGTTGAGTGACAGTCCAGTTGTTGCCAGTATTTAAAGTTAACAAGTGTGCCAGCCAATAAAACATGCCTATGTTCCAATCAGAGTTTCAAGCTTCCCTGTTCTCCTACTGATGACATCTTGTTGGGCTGGCGAGTGCAACAGAGACAAGAAACTGGTTACAGCTATATAAACCTTCACAGTTCTCTTCACAGTTCTTAGATCAAAGATCAGGACAGACCATGATAGTAGGTAATGTGGTCCTGGGAGTGTGTTCCAAAAAGATGTATTCAAAGTACAAAAGAGTCGAAGGCAGAAAGTCTAAAACATGTTTTTATATATTGACTGATTTCTGGCAAACAAATAACTGCATCAGGGTTGCCAGTTCTGCAAGTCATGGGAGAAAAGAAAATACAGTGGGCTGCTACCTTTTGGGCGTCCTTTTGCAAAACCTGCTGCTGCTTTAAGGCCATTAGGATTTTTAGGTACTGTTCGTATTTCTTGTGCAGACTGGGAGTTGCTGATGGTGGTGGGCGGGCAGCCAGAGGGCAAACATGAAAGCTGCTGAGAAGAATACAGGATGTGTTCGGATCATTTAGAACTAAGGAGTGCTTACAGCTTGCTGTGTTAAAACATCAAACTGGTGTAAATGTGCAACGCCAAACCAGCCGAGACAATAAAACAATACATGACACGACCCCCCCCCCCCCCCCCTCCAGTCTGTCAGCACAGAACGATCCGTCGGCCAAGTTTCTTGCAGGTCGGACGCACGATTCAAGAGGTTGTTGGGGGTTTCATCCAGGGCTTCACTGAACGGCGACTATCGCAGTGTTGTGGATGGACTCCATGACGGCGGCCAGTCGACTGCACAGGTCGTGGGCCTGGTTGACGTGGACTTTGGGTGGGTCTTTAAGAACTACTGTCTCAGCTGAACCGTCCAGAACCCGGGGCAGAAACTCCCCCAGCTTCACCTGCAGGGAGTCTGAAAACAAAGGAAGAGCAGTAGAAACGGGGGGGGGGGCGTATTTCAGTTTACTGTCGATCAGTGTGGGTTAGCTAAAATTAAATTTAGTTAAGGTGTAGATTACGGTTTGATTTGGTCTTAATTTAGACTTATTCTTATTTTGACATTTGTTTGAGTAAAATATTTATGTTGAAGTTATGTTTGTTAAAGGCACTCTGTTTGTTAAGCTTTGGGACACAGTGCATTTTGTTGAGAAACATGAGAATAAAAACACAGGATACCTTAACGAGTGGGTTTTTGTAGGTTTAAATGGAATCTTTAGGATTTTTTAAGCACAATTTGAATAAGACAAGTATCATAAAGACACTTTTTTGTCATGAGCTGAATTTAAAAAGTCTCCAAATACTTTACAAAGCCACCTCATGTAATTTATTATATATTATATATAAGGTCATGTGTCCGGTTGGAAATAAATATTTGAAACCTGGATGCTTGGAAAACTGTGAGAACAATCAGATGACGTGTTAATTCCTCCAGTCTTACCGTCCATGTCCTGGCCCAGGCAGCAGCACCAGTGGCTGCGGATGCTCTCCATGGCGTCCCGGTCTTCCTGGGATAAAGCCGAGTCCCGGCTCATGAGGTGAAGGCAGGGGATGACGGCCTCGTCCATGACGGCGACGCCCTCCTCCACATTGGTCTCCTCACCGCTGCAAAACAGCCGTGAGGCGCTTTCATTCAGTGTCTGCGTGGAGGAGGAGGGGGAGGGTGGAGAAGATAGTGAGTGACAGCTCGATAAATACTGAAAGTTAATGATAAAAACCTGATTCTTCATCAGCTTCATTAATTTCAAGTTATTTTAGAAGTTGTCTATCACTGGAGGGCACCAAAAGGGGTGTTAAATACAGAGTTTGCATTAATACTACATGACTGAATACTGCATGATTACATACCATGTGACATGCGGCATGAAAACCATAACCACAAGGTCCATTTAGTAGCTGTTCTGGAACTTTCAATCATATCAAATGAGCTTCTGCAGCAGATGCAGTTTGCTCTGTTTTGCAGATGTTTAAATTTCCTTTTTTCTTTTTTTTTACACTTTAGGGACCTCCCGATCATGTTGGCTTGAAGTTCATGTGATATGATCAAAAGCTCCAAACCAGCAACTTCTGGATCCAAAGTCAACAAAAACTGAAATGTCTTCTACTTGTATACAAGAAACATCAAAATACAAGAGCAGACTGCCAGGAAAGTTACATTTTCATATTGTAACTTTTCAAAAAACCTTTATGCAGAAGGGTTGACAATAATGCACCGAAGCTCCACACACTGACAGCAAGGCTGCCGTACTCACAGTGAGGCATTTCCTCCTGTACACTGCAATAAGAGACTTGTCCATGCCACGTTTCTCTCCGTTCTTCAGCAGGGCGGCGTTGGTCTCGTACGCATGAGCCAGGTAGGTCAGTGCCTCGCGCATCCTGCAGCGCACACACACAGTCACCATGTCATTCTCTATAAAACAAACTGCAGTCCAACTATTGGCCCATCACTAAGAAACACATTTATGGTATGTAAACAACAATGATTGTAATTTTCAAAAGGGCAGAACAGAGATGTATATAATTCCCACGCTGCAACATATAAATGTCACTAATTAAAGATGCACTTTCTTCCCATCCTGTTTGATTTCCTGGGCCAGCGGAACTTTATTCACCTTTTATTGAACTTTATTTTATTTACCCTTCAAATTCATTTCCTGCTCTCCTTTTCTTCTTGTTCTTCTCAGAGTTCAGAGTAGGAACATTAGCAGCTATGTTCAGTTGATTTTTGTTCAGAAGGATTTTGAAAGGATGTTTCCTCCATGTCGTACTTTCACTATGACTATTGTCACTTTCTGAAACGTCAGCGGTCAAGGTTCAGAAAGTGTTTGAGATTTCAGACAAACACAGTGCGGTGGTGAACGTTGGACACCTACTTCCCATGCTGGTAGTGCTCCAGCCCAGTCAGCAGGTAGACGAACACGGTTCTGAACTGCCTGTAGTCATCATGCCACTGCTGTGAAAGAGCACGCAGGACAACCAACAATCACTTCATGTGCTCTTTGTGCTGTTTCTCAGTTGTCGGATCTGAATGTGCACCTGCTATTTATGTTTCTGGCACTTGACAGCAACAAAACCCAGGCTTTATAGTGTAATATAGAAACAGCTCATTTCTTCTTTAGATGTCTTTTCTATTTCTAATTTGAGAAAGAGTCCTTCCATGTCACTCCTGTCCTAAAGGGTAAGGCAATATAC
Source organism: Nannoperca australis (assembly GCA_036023655.1). Classification (NCBI taxonomy): domain Eukaryota; kingdom Metazoa; phylum Chordata; class Actinopteri; order Centrarchiformes; family Percichthyidae; genus Nannoperca; species Nannoperca australis. Next base: position 5,076 of record JAVQJD010059613.1, on the reverse strand, counting down.
TATATTTGTGTTATTGACATCAAATCTCACGAATGGAACCAAAACCATCAATATGTTAATCCTTCTCTCAATATTTTCCAACTTTCCAATCTTGTTTATGGCTCTCAACCCAAGTCAATTGCTTCTTTGTTGTTGATTCATTATTGACGATGGCTCATCAAGTCCCTAATTCCCTGTGGCTACTTGATGTGTTTTTAAGAGTTTTCGTGCAACGATGGAGGTCTATGGCACAATAATGGAACAAGAAATATCAGGCGCTGACTACAGTGACAATACTTCTTAGCGGGATTAATTCATTGTTGGTTTTGGCCTTTTCATAAGATTTGTTGACAGTAAGAAAAACAGCTTTATCGATTTATTAAGGAGGAAGAAGTCTGATTCTATTCTTGTTATACAAAAGTGTCTAAAACAGTGTCCCCATCACTCCAGCTCACGTATCATACTGCAGTCTACGCAGCTAACTGAAATGTCATCGGGTTTACACGCTCACCCTGCTGGAATTTCAACCATGCAGACCCAAACACATGGGTCAGATCAGGGCTTTAACACACACTAAACCTCTTTCATATAGCAGACACTACCACGCAGTGTGTATGTATTACCTCATGGTACTAAACACAATGCTAGATTCACATTTGACAGCTGATCTAAGCTGTGTGTTAATACTTTCATACTAGACATGTACATTTCAAATGTAAGATAAATATTTGTCTCAAAATGACATTTCATTTCTGTGTGTGCATGTTGATGATTGATGTGCTAAAATAATTCCTTTCCAGTTCAATTATTACAAAGATAGGACAGATTAACCCCAAACACACAAACTGTGTGTCCCTGAAAATGAGTCAACTGTCCAATAAGCCCGTCAGTTAGACAGTACCAAGTACTCATCCATATCCATGTCCTCTGGCTTGATGAGGCGCAGCTTGGATCGGGCCTCCCTCATGATACTGATGGCCCTGCATGTTCAGAGAGGACATACGAATGCTTTTAACGTACAACATTATTGATACATGATGCTCTCTCAGCCTGCAGGTCTCTGCTTTGGACACTAGATGGCACTCTAGGCGTGCTGCATGGTTTATTGTAGTCCTTCATTTATGAAGTGTTGCTTGAGTAAAGCCTTCTCTCCAGCCATGTTTTTCCTTAGTTACTCACTTACTTTTGCTATGTGTGCACAGTTTACATCAAAAGCATTATCTGTTTTTATCTGTTCCTCTAATAGTTTTAGCTTCTAAACTTATTTCAATATAATATGTCCAACAGAGGTTCCTCCATGATCTTGGGGTTTGTGATCCATTTTCTTTTACAGTGTCCTCATGTCAGAGATTCATCCTAGATTGTGACAAACGCTTATCTGTTTTCTGTTTCTTTTCTGAGAGTCTAACAGACTCACGTCTGAGACTCGTAAAGGGGCCATTTGTCTGTTATCTGTGCGTACCTCTCATCGAAGCTCAGGTTGCGGTCAGTAAACTGCTCCAGAAGCGTCCTCTCAATAATGCGCTTGGGTGCCTTGTTCTGGAAAAAGTAGACCAGAGCGTGCTGCAGGCGAGCGTCCTCCTGGGGTGTGTTCGCCTCCTGGGAGAGCTCATACAAGCGGGAATACTCCTCGTGGAAGGCCTGAAGGAACAGTGGAAACTCCTCTTAGTTTTAATTATGTTCAAATTTGCCAGCAAACATGTAAAATCCCTAAATAGATAGATTCAAGTTGATGCAACGTCACAGTGACTGATGGACCTCAGAATGACTCATACAAGAGTTTAGGTGATAATGCTTGCTAACGGACATAATGGATTATTAAAGTTGAATATTTCATCAAAAATACATATAAACAAGTAAATTGTTTGACTTTGGACTCCAAGTATCAACACAAGTAGAATGGTTTAATTTTATCAAAGACACCAGCAGACAATTTGCAATATCATCTGTGTTTCTAAGTATTTTCTGTGTTGGAATAGTTTATAAAAGATTCTGGTCTTTATCATTTATAGAAAGAACTCTGATTAACACTGCTGACACAGTATATTAATGCAGTATATGTTGTGTGCTGAATATGTAGCCAACAGGTCCCTCAAAACATTTGTTTTTGTGTTCAAGGCCATAATTTAATAAATATGCGGGAAACTAATCAAAACCATAGACAGAGAATGTGTTTCTCCTATGAAGGAAACAAGATTTTTTTTACTCATTGTGTGCAATGTAGCGCTGATGGACCTTTAATATCCCTCAAAGACAATACCTTGATGAGGCCAGCCTCAGGGCCTTCCTTATCGAACGTTTGTCTGGCTTTTGCTATGGCAAGAATGACGCCCTGCATAGCTGGAGTCAGCATCATCTAGGAAATCACACGGCAGTGAAGAGGAGAAACCAGAGCAATTATAACATTTAATGGGGGCAGTGTTAGCTACTGGCTTCATATCACATGACACGTGCTTACCTCTTCATTGTATCCATCAGCATCAGCTCTCACCATGATCCTGCCTACGTTTGGGATCTCCACTTCTGAAACCTCGTTTTCAGTCTGTCGCTGTCTGGCAGGGACCTCCTGCTGCTGCTCCTCATCCTCACGCTTTGCTTCATGTTCCGGAGCTTCTCTGGAAGCGTCTTGCTCTCCCTCAGCTTGAGGGCCAAGGCCTGCCACCTGTGTGTCGTCCTTCTCCACATGAAGGTCAGCTGGTGCTTGTTTACTGAGCTCTGCTTCAGGGTCAGGAGTCTGACAGAGAAAGATTTAACAAGATGCACATCACTATGCCTTCAATCCCTCCATTATCTGTATCTGCTCATCCTTTTAGGGCTCTGAGTGCTGTTTACCTATCCTAGCACATACATTTGTAAAAAACACGTAAGGAGGATTTATCTTAACTTAGTACCAGTTTATTTAATGGAACAGCCTAGAACAAATGCTATAATTATGTATGTCGATTCAACTCTTTGGTCATTTTTCAGGCTGTGGTGTCCTTGTGTTGCACTGCACTGGTGACCACAACAAAATGTTAAATGGCAAAAGTGAAAATGAGATGATATGCATCTGATCAAGCTACTGACTGTCAAACAAATCAGATGATAGCAGTAATTACTTCTGACCTTCACCTGTACTGTGCTCCACGTCCCGCCTGACATTAAGCCTGGATCTCCATCGCTATGCTAAGTGGTGAAATGAGATCCTTGACCCAGATGTACACACTTTATTTTTGTGGCCTAGAATTCCTGACCCATATTACACGGGGGGGAGGCGGGAAGTCACAGACTTGCCCACCTGACGCTGAAGCTCCTTCTCTGAGGTGGATCTCTGACTGGGCCCCAGGGTGTCAGTGACTGCACTGCTGGTGTCGTCTGTCTGGCAGTCAGGGCTCTGCTGCGGTGGTGGCGATAACTCTGATTCTTCTGGGGTCATAAAAACAGAGGAGAGGCTGTGAGTTGACACACATGACTGTAATGAAAAGTACTGTTCAGCTGTAGCTTATAATGGCTACCTCATTGTGCACTACAGGGCGAAAATAAAAAGCAGACATAAGCCTGCCTACACATAAGCAGAGATAGGGGGGCCTGTGTTTCTTTCCTGATTCGCTTTGACCAGGAAGCAGAAAGCAAGTTGTTGCTTTCCCTATTCAAGCCGAGACTGGCCTCATCCTCTTTTCTCTAGTCCCCGCTACTTACCTTCAGGCTTCTCTTTAGGATCAGGCTCGTCATCTTTCTCTGCTTCTGAGTCTGCTTGTGGCTCTGAAGAAGCTTCCTGGTCCAGCTCGTCAGTGGATGGTCCTGATTGGGGCACTGGCTCAACTGGTGTCTGCTGTATATTGTCTGGACTGGGGTTTGGGGGCTCTGCAGAGGCTGTAGACTCTCCCTGTGGGCTCGCGGTCTGGCAGAACTGCTCCTCCCATTCACTGAGCTCCTGCTGGAACCAGCGGTTATCTTCGTGGACGTAGCGTCTGAGGATGGGCGGGAGCGAGTCCATGCCATGCAGCACCTGGCCCGTTTCATCATCTGTGTCGTCTGGGTGGATGTGGAGTAAGTTAATAGACTTGCATAATGAAACCCACTAAATGAGCTCATGTGTAAACATTGGCCATTAAAAGTAGAAGAAATAACAGTAGAATTAATGATTTGTAATTATACTAACTGTTATTTCTGAATATGTCAAGACCTGTGTACTGAATAAAGTACTTTCTTTGCTCACGGGTCCCCAGTCCTGGTTTAAACCCTAGTTCTCTATTAAAGTGGATCCTCTTTGAATTTCTGCCTCTTAGGGAAAGTCTGTTTTGTTCCTCTTTGCTGTAATGCTACTGCAATGATCCAATATCCCCTCTAGGATTATTCAAGGTTAAATCAAATCAAATAACTGAAAAACACACAGAGATGTACCTGTAATAAGGTGGGGTAGCCTGTCGTCAATGTACATCAGGCAGTAGGCACTGGCGTTGGTCATGCCCCCGAACGAATCTCGCTCCAGCTCCTCCCATGATGACTCAGTGATGCTGATATCGTTGTATTTCATCCAGCGCCGGTTGGCATGGTCGTAGATGTAGGCCCAGTAATGACCTGCAGATGCCTGGCCTTCATGAACGAGCACTGCGTGGAGTCTGTAGGGTACCTAACAGTGAGAGACAGCATTGAACCCTCACTGTAGAAAACCTAATATCCAGATACTGAGATGTGACTGTGCAGCTCTAACGCCACTGCAGTGTAACATTCATCTGATCTGTTCTTATTTGTATTCTGTTGTCCTGTTTACGTTTAATATTATTATTATAATTATAATTTTCTGTTTCTCCACTGAGAATAATGCAGTTTCATCTAATCTCAGCCAATGCACTTTCTGTAGGTGTAAAACATGTGATTGAATTGCTGCTTGTCAGAGTGAATTAGGCGAGTGCAAGTCTTACCTGGCAGAGACTGTTGTCTGAGTACATGCCCTCGAGCATCTGAGTGAGCCTGTCAATGCTGGCCTTTAGCTCTGGCACACACACACACACACACACACACACACACACACACACACACACACACACACACACACACACACACACACACACACACACACACACACACACACACACACACAACCACACAAACAAA
>JAVQJD010059602.1:0-15006 GCA_036023655.1 Nannoperca australis | reverse complement strand
TGTGTGGTTGTGCGTGTGTCTGTGTTGAGAGAGAGTGTGTGTGTGTGTGTGTGTGTGTGTGTGTGTGTGTGTGGTTGTGCGTGTGTCTGTATTGAGAAAGAGTGTGTGTGTGTGTGTGTGTGTGTGTTACTGTCTAACTCGTGGGATCTTCTCTGTTCAGGTTCACCAATCAAACGCAGGTTGCGTGCGAGTCACTCCTGCCGCAGGTAAACAGCTGCTTCCACCTTTTTAATCAATTTAATTAATATTTTTTTTATATTAAAGTTAACTATTCTACTTTAATTTGTTTATTTTATCAGCTGTTAGCATTTTGTGTTAGCATGTTGACCTGTTAGCATTTGGATCTGTTAGCATGTCGACCTGTTAGCATTTCGTGTTAGCATTTGGACCTGTTAGCATGTCGGCCTGTTAGCATTTCGTGTTAGCATTTTAACCTGTTAGCATGTCGACATGTTAGCATTTCGTGTTAGCATGTCTGTAAGTCTGCAGAGCCACAAACGCATGCTGCGTTTAAGTGCTGGTGGGAAAACTGGGACTGTAATATATGTAAATGAATGGTTCAGATAGAATTAGTTGTAACTCCAGTTGTAAGTCCTTCAGGTGTCTAACCTCCTGCCTGTCTCTCCCTCAGCCTCGACCTGTCTCTCCTCTCTCCCGACTCCTCGTACGTCTGCTACTCGTCTGTGGGCGGCGCCGGCCCGTGCTCCTGCCGCCGCTCGCCGCGCCTCCTCACCAACGGATACTACAGCGTCACCGAGGACAGCTTCTCCTGGGACGACGACGGCAACGTGTCGCTAACGCCCTGCAAAACCAACGTGTCCTACAAGGAGAACCTGGTCAGGTGAGTGGATTTACAACAGGTGTCACACACACACACACACACACACATCACACACCTGTACAGCAGCACAGAGCTGACATGTTAATTAAAGTGTCCCTGAAGTCTCGTAAGGTCCATATTTGTCCCGTAAGGTCCATATTTACTGTCTCTTCTACTATAATAAAGAGTTGTCATGACTGTTGATGCACACACACACACACACACACACACCTCTCTTTATAGAGATGAGGTCATCCTCAAGCAGCCAATCAGAGCGAGCCGTTTGAAGGCTGTGGATTCCTCATGTCTGAGGCGTGCTGAGTTCAGGGGCCAGAGGGTGATGTCATCCTTCAGCGTTGCTAGGAGACCCTGGTGTTTTTACTTAAACTCTGAATGTATTTATATTATTATTTTACTCGATTATATTGATACTGTCGAACTTTTCATATTGAAACGGGTCTTGGTTTTATTTAAGAGGTTGACTACCTGAGAGTACACATGTTAGTTCACATGATTATACCTGATTACACATGTGAGTGAACATGTGAGTACCTGTGAGTGTACCTGAGAGCCCAACGTTCACCTGTCACCTGACCTGTCTCACTCTCAGGTGACAGGTGACCGTCGGGCTCATTCTTCAGGTATCTTTCAGGGTGTTCCGGCGCAGGCGGCGGCCTCGCAGCTCTCTGGTTTGCCTGCTGAGCGACGTGACGGAGAGCTGTCAGTCGTGGCTGGACGAGAAAGTCTTCAGAGGCGTGTTCGGGACGGGTCAGAACCGGGACCAGGACCAGGACCAGGACCAAGACTGGGGTTGGACCAGACAGGGAGAGCTGGCCCCGTCGGTTGAGTCCTCCTGGTCTGGATTAAACAGCACCGAGCTTGAGGACAGCGGCAGCTTCACTTACGGTGGGTTTCCAACACAAGTCCTTGTATTAGTTATTTTTACAAAATACATTAAAATCTCTTTCAACACTGTGAGCACCACAAAGAGAGTTAGCATGTTAGCATGTTAGCTGGTCTGTCAGCGTGTTCCTGAATTAGCATGTTAGCATGTTAGCTGGTCTGTCAGCATGTTCCTGCTTCCTAAATTAGCATGTTAGCTGGTCTGTCAGCGTGTTCCTGGTTCCTGAATAAGTACTGTGTTTACCAGCAGCATGTTAGCATGTTAGCTAACTTCCTGTTGGACTACAGAAACGCATCATCACGCCAGCAGCACGCTATTAAAACCAAAACTTTCTGCAAGAAGAAATGTATTTTTTCTTATGAACTCCACTTGCAGCGGTTCCCAACCTGCGGGTCAGGGGCCCGCCAAGGAGTCACAATATGAATCTTAATTGGTCACATGATAAGATAATCCTCTATTGATCTCCCAGAGGGGAAGTTCAGGCGTTACAGCAGCACAAAGAAAAATAAAAAATAAGAATAGAATAAAAACATTTAGCCTTGAACCCTTTCAAAATAAAAGCCTTCCAGTAGTTTGGTTTCTCACGTTCAGTGTCTTTCAGACCACACCGAGATCCCGCCCCCTCCTGACAAAGTGGCCCCGCCCCCGACGCTGCTCATCCAGGAGGAGATTTGTTCTGAGATCTGTCAATCAAAGGAGATGTTCACCCAGTCGCTGTGCGGCCTCTCTGAGGTCCCGCCCCCCTCACCCTTCTACACCAGCAGCTGCTGCTGTCAGGCCTCACCTGAGCCACCAGGTGAGCCGCAGTGCACAACGTCATCCTCCTATTGGTTCAAGTCTGCAATAACAATAAGAAATGTTTGTGTGTAAATGAAATGCATTACATGGGATGTGCTATCCCGATGAGCTACATGCTACAGGATCTGTGTGATTCAGGTTTTACTGAAGAAAATGTCCAAATATTAAGTATTAAATATTAAATATGTCGTAATAAAACAACAAAAGGTGCCTAAGAGTCTGTAAAAGTGTTGGTCTGTCGGCTTTCTGTGTTTCTAAATAATCTAAAGTGTTTCAGTGACGTGTGTTTGTTTGTCTTTGTGTTTCAGGGATGACGATGAAGACCCTTCTCCTCTTCATCTTCACCGTCTTCGTCTTCACCGCTCTGTTCTCAGGGTAAAACTTTTAATTTTAATCCGTTAGAACCGGTGTGATTGTGATTGGCCGAGACACCTGTCACTTTAGTCAGACGAGTCTCAGTAAACACTGTGCAGTAAACACTATGCTGCGTTCATGTTGCGTCGGAATAATCAGGAATATGTAGTTTGTACGTAAATGTTGCCACATGATGACGTCACGTACGCAGAAACCTTTTTATTCATTCCTGTATCGATCTCTTTTTGCTCCCATGTAGTTTGTAATGTGGTTGTAATAGTTGTAACCATTTAGCTGCTGGATCAATTAGAAAAGTGATTGATTAGCCTCAACCCTGATAACAAGTCGGGTGACACAACAAGTCATAAGTGTTGTTTAAACCCTCAGAGACATAAAACACAACACCGGTTATGTGCGGCAGCCATGTTGTTTCTACATTACGACTAAAAAGCTCCTGAACGCACCAGCAGAGCGACTTCCCAACTCAGGAAATGGGATAATTCTAGGAGCACCTGAATGCAGCATTGAAACCACCTTGTTCTTAGAGAGAAGTTCAATACGAGCAGTTTTCTTGGAGCACCTAGTGGCCGTCAGAGGAACTGCAGCTGAACACTGAACCAGTCAGGTGATCAGGAACAACCTCAGTCCAGCGAAGCTCGAGTTCCTCGCTTGAAATCGTTTCTTTTGTTGTTGTTGTTCTTCACGTTAAAGCAGGAAGTCGCCACTGACATGCACTTCCTGTTTCTGCAGGTGTCTCTGGTGGAGCGCGACTGTTGCGTCGACCGTGTTCGCGTCGATCACAACGTTTATGCGTAAGTTTAACATTTTATTGTTTTTTCTTTTTGTTTTTGGACGTTTATCTGACGTCTTGTGTGCCGTGACGGTCTAAAGAGGCGTTTTGTAGCTTAACAAGACGAAATTTAGGGGAAATTAAACTTTTAAAATACTGTTTTGATATAAAAATAGTTTGTGTAGACGAGCCACAGCTTCAAGACATTTAGTATCACACTCAGAATCAAGATTCCCAGGATATAAAACATTTGTGACGCTCCGGTCTCTTTCAGTCCTGACGAAGTCGGGGCCGATGGGCGAGTGGAGGAGAGCGAAGACGGAGGTGAGTCCCAAACCAGACGGGTGTCACTTCCTGTCGTCACCTGGCAGCGAAGAAACAATAACTCTGTTTTTCTGTGTATTTTCTTTTTCAGGACATCACGTCGAGAAACGAGTAAAACAAGCGCTCCCGGTGTTTGTAACGTGCAGCTGGAGGCGAGACAGAGAGGCTGATGGGATATTTTACATTTCACTAACTGTTTGCATGTAAGTTGCACTGAAGGCGCCGCGTTACGCTGAGCTCCCGAAGACGTTTCACAGCAACACCTGAGCTTAAAACCAGCCTTTTCTCAAGGTAAATCTTTATGTGAACGTGTTTCCTGCGTCCAGCAGAACGGCTGACGGCTTTCTGACTGTTTCAGAACACATTCAAACACTTTAACAGTTTAAACAACGGGGAAGCATCCAGGTAGCAACCTTTCCTTCGTGCTAACACCCGACTGACGACCGAGAGGTTCAGGCTCACGTCAGATGAACATGAAGCTGTGAAGCTGCTGCGTCTCAGGTCGGACACTTCTTCTACTTTAACAACTGCAGACGTTATCGCTAACATTCAAGACGAGGCGGCTTTATTTCCACACACAGAGCGACTCCAACATTAAAACACAATCAAATACAAGTTTCATTAAGGTTTTGTTTTGTTTGATGGTATTGATCCTGATGTTGGATCCTCACGGTATCTCAGGTCCTGCTGTTTGTCTCAGGACTCAGAGACATCGTCACTTCCTCTCCAGGTTCTTCTTCTCACTTTGGTTTAAAGTCTTTGTATTAAAGTGAACACCTCCAGTCATTACCCCCCTTTGTATTTTAGGTTTTGTTAAAGTGGAAAACCAAAGAATCAGAACCAGATGTGTTGTTAAGTAGCTTCACACACACACGTGTGCTCCGGGAATCAGAAGTGGAACAGACTGAGACGCAGCTTCATCAGAACGGATGATGTGTTGAATATAAATCAGTGTGTTTCTGTTAAATCGCTGAAGGAGCTCATTAACACGGTGACAAGCGACTGTAGTTTAGCAGATATAGAAGGTAACGAGTGTCTTTATGGAATATAAACACACATGTACACGGTGTGTTTCTGAAATACTGTAGAAGGTGTATCTTGTGTTGTTTGTGTTTGTTCACCTGTCTGGAGCGTCGCCGTGAAGCCTCACTTCCACTTCGAACAAGACTTTTTCTAAACAAACAAACAAACAAGTGCACACCTGAAGCTCCAGGTGATCTACCTGGATATTGGAACCACACGAAGTTAAGTGCCACTTCATGAACTAGGCACAATAAAAGAAACGGCACATTAAAGCTGCAGCAGCTCAGATTTTATTGTGAAAATCTAACCTCTGGTTTCCTGTGTAGAGACGTGGGTTTTTGCAGTTTTGCTGGAACAAAACGATCTTTAAACTCTCGTGACTCTCTGACGCCGTAAAATGCATCAGTTTGTTGATGTCACCTGATTGACAGGTCGATGGGCGGAGCCAGTTACACCCATGTTGCCTCCTCCTGATTCGTCCATGCTGAGCAGACGACGTTAATCTAAAATAAAGTGAGAGTAACGTTCTTCACATGTTAAGTGCCTTTCTATCAGCCCGCAGCTTCAGTGTTGCATGGAGAGCATTCCCAGTGCTTGATTTACCCTGCGGGGTGGAGCAGGCGGGTGGAGGTAAAGGAAATATAATATATATTTGGCTGTTTGACACATTTAATGTCTGAACAAACGACTGCGAAATAATGTCGAAGTCTAATAATAATAATAATAATAATAATAATAATAATCTATTATTATCTAATAATAATAAAATCAAAGTGCAGTCACACTTTAAAGGAACATTTCAACCTTTTTAGAAATGTTTGGAAATTCTCCTTCTGCCTAAAGTTGGATGTTAATCTCATGAAGTCAGGACGTGGTTGGCTTAGCTTAGCTTAGCTTAGCATAGCAAGGGGCAAACCTTTCGGTGTAAACAGGAAGTAGATTGTCTGCTCTGCGGTTGGTCGCTCGGTTAGTTGCAGGAAACAGAAGAACAGCAGAAAGTCGGAGCGGAGACCGACGAGCAGCTGGAAGTGTTGTGATTCGTTAACAGGGTCACGTGATCAGGGGGCGTGACGAATCAGGGAAGGACAGGAAGTGGCTGTTAAGTCCCAATCAGGAAGTGAACGTTCTTGCTAAAACACAACCCAGAGTTTTCCAACTAAAACGGGCTCAGCGGCGTTTTAATCAATCAGCTTGTATTGATCAGTGATCGCTCTGTGATCCGGGACAGGAAGTGCGGCAGGAAGCTGGAAAAACCAGCACCGTATTGGCTTTTATAAGGTTTTTACTTTATAAAATTCAATAGTTTTTGGGCCTTTTAGACTTTTAGAAGAAGAAGATGAGCCGTGTCCTCCGGCATCAACGCTTCCTCCTTGTGTACTGAACGTTGGTGGACGTTGACCGGAGGAGCAGAGAGGTTTAAATCTGTGATCTTCACGTTCCAGATGTTTGTTTTCTGCTCAAACTGTTGTTGTAATCATGCTGCGTTTAGGCCACGCAGGAAATGCCATAATTACCAGATTCTGACCTGCAAATGCTGTTTACGTACAACATTAAAGTTGTAATCCCTGCGATTCTTCTGAAATCTTAATCCTCAAGGCGCTACAAAAATACAGAAGCGCCTGAATGCCTCACGCCAACCAAAGTCTGTCGTTTGAGGTAATTAAACCCAATTTAATGGATAAAGATGGGAATCTTTTTGGCTGCCATCCATCTTATATGAAGTGAACGTGGCATCAGATCTGTAACATGAAGGGGTTAACGTCCGGTCACAGCAACTTAGCTGGCGAGCTAACCGCTAACATGCTAGCAGTCTGTGAACATGGTGGCGCTACGAGCTCCCACTGTTTGTTTTCAGGATTTAATTCAATATGATGAAGCTGGACGGCGACGCACAGCTAAGCTACGTTAGCTTCCTCCATTTTGGGCCCTCCGGCTCTCCGTTTGAGGGTCCAAGTTCACCAAAGTTGAACCTGATGCAAAACAAACGTGTGGATTTCCTCCACCCCCTTCAGAGAATCTGCTGATTGTGGCGATTCCTTTGAAAATACTTGATTTTGCCTTTTAAATGCTGGTTTAAAGGTAAAGTTTCTGAATCGTCTGATGTTTTTATTCACTCACAAGTGCCAAATCTGTAGAAATCTGACGATTCATGAAACCGATTCTTCATCAATGAACAACAACAATCTATATTACTAATAATTCTAACACAGCGCTGCATGACTTATTACTTTGCATTTAAAGCTGCACATAAATATTTCTATACGAGCAAAGGATCAAACGTGAGATCCTGAACTCTGCAGCTCTAAGAAGCTTTTTTAGCCTCTTTTAGCTCCTAGTTTTGGTTTTCCGGCAGTTGGTGGAGACCAAACCGGAGCTGGAAAGTGAATATTGGTTCTGGATCGATCAGGTGGATACAAACTGCACTCTGCTGGATGTGTAAATTATCCGTTTTTCTGCCCCCTTGTGGCCAAAAACGCTTTAATGCAGCTTTAAATGACCAAAGTTTTACATAGTTTTTTTTTTAAGATAGACTTTATGAGGTTTAATAAGAATGAACCTTTAGTTATGCTCTTGTTTGTGACATAATGCAGCTGCTGTTTATAATGTTATAGTTTTTTTTTTTCTATTGACTACACTTGTTTCCAATAGTGGAAATGTGCACTTATTATATGTATATTCATTTTGTATAGCAGTGTACTAGTTGTAATGGAAAACTAAGAATAAACCTAAAATGTAGCACAAACTGTGTTTTCATGTGTTTGAAGATCGTTGAACAACAGATTAATGTTTCAGACAGGAAGTGAAGTGATGTGCGCCTGTTGATCACGCTGCGTTTTAAGATTTAAGATTTCCAGTATTTTGCATATTGTCAGATATTTAATGAATGTTTATCGTCCGTTAAATGAAGTCAAAGTGTATTTGTTTAGCTGTCACCTGCAGGTTTACAGCTGTTATACAGATTTATAGACATTTCACTGACGCTCAGATTCCATAAACACGTCCACGCCTCTTGAATAATAAAATGTCCTCTGCTTTGCTCACTGCTCCATTTGTGCAGGTATTGTTAAAAATAATATATTATTAAAACAGAGGACTAAATTATAACTTAATCTGCGACTGGATTAATCAGAGTAACGTACAGATGCTGTTCCTGGAAACACGTCACTGTTGACATTTGTGAGACATCAGCAGGTTAGAAATGTGACGTTTTAGACCGTAAACGTTATTTAACTGTTTAAATAATGAGGTTTTACACAGTAAGGGTTTAACAAACTCACTGAGGAACACTAAATGTGTTATTTTAATAATAACATGGGATCTCTGTGGATACCTGCACTCGATTTTGGTGAAATGGTGACTGAAAATGTTCTTGTGAGATTCAACAGATTGTTTTTGTTACAGAAAACCAGCTGCAGAGGAAACCGTTCACCTCCCAACACGTGCAGATTCTGTTAAACTACAGAAAACTGTCCTAAACGATGGATTTCAGCCGCAGGATGTTGTGCTGCTGAAGGTTTGTTGTGTCGATGCTCGTGTAAACTTTAGTCTGCAGGTTTCACACGGACCCCGAGACCTCGAGTGGAAACCTGAGGCCGACGAGGTGAGTGGACATCAACACATCGTGTTTGTGTCTGAAACGACGGTAAAATGCAGAATATTTACTAGTTCCAGTCTCGTTTGTCTTCGTCGTGTGTGAAAATAACTTAAATATGTTCGAGCTTGAGGCGCTTTTATAGTAAATAACAAATCAATAAACTGTCCAGACTCTCAAGGCCTCGATCATGAGACTCACTCAGCTGTTCCTGTAAATTAATACTCAATTAGTAATTAAATAAAGAGACAAACAGACCTGACGACGGGTTTAATTTCAAATGTTAAAAGATGTTTAGTTTCAATGATGAAACACAAACAATGAAAATGTTTCAAATCGAGCATTTTTCTAATTCAAAAGCACGTGAAATGAAGCATTTCCATCCTTTCAAGGCCTTGAAGGAACCTTGAACAGAGCAGTCTGTGGAAAACTACAAGAATCAAGCTGCTAAAACTACACGTTTCCTTTTTAAATCATCAAAACACCAAAACCAGCCCCAGGGGCCCCTGGGGGTCCAAGAAGTTTGAGAAGAATCTGTGCTGCAGGTCGGTTCCTGCAGGGTTTGACCTCGGGTCAGTGGAACGTGGGCGCGGCCCGTCTCTCGGCGGCGTGCGCGGCCACGTGGCGGCGCAGGTGGCTGCCGGAGATGAACGTCTTGCCGCAGCACGAGCACCTGAACTGTTTGCAGTCCGTGTGCACGGCCATGTGCACCTTCAGGGACCCGGACTGCGCGAAGCGTTTCCCGCAGTGGACGCAGCCGTAGCGTTTCTCCCCGGTGTGGACGCTCTGGTGGCGTTTCAGGTTGCTGGAGTCGGAGAAGCGTTTGCCGCAAAGCGCGCAGATGAACGGCTTCTCGCCCGTGTGGACCCTCATGTGGGTCTTCAGGTTCTTGAGGCAGGCGAGAGATTTACCGCAGCAGCTACAGACGAACGTCCTCCCGCCGCCGCCCTGAGGCCTCCACCGGTCCCTCCTGATGATGCCGTTCTGCCTCTCCGTCGCCGGGGGTTTCCTCACAGGAAGCCGGAGCTCGTCTGCAGGTAACGGCGCCCCCTGCTGGCGCTCTGCTGCCGGCAGACTGCCGCCGCCGCCCGAGACGCCCGCGCTGGTGTCCAACAGGTACGAGCAGCCGGGATACTCCCTCAAAGGATTGTGGGTAGTGAGGGAGCCGTGTTGGAGCGGCGGCTTGTACATCAGACGCTCGTGACCGCTGCTCTCCGGCCTCTGGATGGTGTTCAGCGTGGAGGTGGAGCCAAGTCCCCCGCTCACCCACGCCCGAGCCGAACCGCCACCTTCAACAACCGCTACTTCCTGTTTGGTCATGAGAGGGGGCGGAGCTTCTGTCTCCGTCGTCTGTCCATCAACAACACGACATAAATCTTCTGGAGAGACAGAAAAACAGAGCGTCGCACGTGTTCAGGTTCACAAAGACGACACAGAACAAAACTTCAAATGCACTCAAACAAAGGTGTCGCTTCGCCGCAGCTCAGTGAACCAAGTAAAGCCACGTGACTCTGGACCACGTTACTCTGGACCAGGTTACTCTGGACCACGTGACTCTGGACCACGTGACTCTGGACTACGTGACTCTGGACCACGTTACTCTGGACCAGGTTACTCTGGACCACGTGACTCTGGACCACGTTACTCTGGACCAGGTTACTCTGGACCACGTTACTGTGGACCACGTGACTCTGGACCACGTTACTGTGGACCACGTGACTCTGGACCACGTGACTCTGGACCAGGTTACTCTGGACCACGTCACGCGGTCTTCACAGGTGTTTTGGACCCGATCTGCAATGAAAATGAGTTCCCAGACCTCGTTTTGTCCGATCAACAGTCCAAAACCCCCCAGACGAGGAAGACAGTGTGTCCTGTTCACTAAAGGGCACGCGGCCCGTCGGTCTGCTGTACTTACTGTCCGGCTCCGAGTGGGACCAGGACTCGTCCTCCTCCACCTTGATGGCGGCGGACTCGCCTGCAGGAGGCTGTAATCAGAGCAAAGAAAACCAGCAGCACATCAGGCCGGGCCCGTCTGCAGCGCTCACGTCCTGCACACGGTCCTCTACTCACCGCGGCGGGTCCAGAGCCGGAGGCCGGGTCGGGGTCTCCACGCCGCACGGACACGCTGGACAGCGCCGCCGCACCTCCGGGAGACAAGTCAGAGAGAGCCGTTAAAGTTATGGATCACCTGCAGCGGCTTTGAATCACCTCCTGCCGGTGCAGCAGGACAGACACGGCGTGCACTCGTGGAACAGATGTAGTGTCAGAGCTTTCTACCGCACCTCACGGTCTTCCTCCGCAGATGAAGTTGGGAAAACTCTGAGCAATCTCTGAGATCTTTTTCTCAAAGGATTTATTTCAAGAGTGGACGTCAGTATCTGCAGGAACATGTTTAGTTTCTACAACACGTTCGTACGTTTGGCATCTTTCCACATCCGCTCGCAGCTTTAAACCCGAAAATATTACACAGAAACTGTCTTGTGGGAGAAAAACCACCGGGTAACGTCTTTGTCATGTGTTCTTTGTTGCACTATTTGACGCCAAACAACAGGGAGTGCAGATTTCCAGACTGTATGTAAACACAACACGCACTATAAACGTTAACGGTTACCTCCAGGTGTGTCGCAGCTCCTCAGCTCGTTGCCATGGTGATGAGCTGGTAGATGAGCTCACAACCACCTGGTAATGTTTTGTCACGTGTTCATTGTTGCGCTGTTTGAGCCCCAGCAGCAGGGAGCGCAGATTTCCAGACGGTAAGTAAACACAACACATGCTGTATTTGAATGTAACGGTTACCTCCGGGTGTCTCGCTGCTCCTCGGCTCGTTGCCAGGGTGACGAGCAGTCAGCGCGGGGCCGCCGCACGCGGCTCGCAGGGCGGCACCACCGCGTGCGGCCCGGAGCTCCGCGAGCCGCAGCTTCCTCCGCAGCGCCTCGCTCTCTGTGCGGCTCCGCGAGATCTCCCGCTGCAGCACCGCGTATCCGGTGTCCACGAGCTCGCAGATCTCCGCCACCGCCGTGTTGGCCAGCGCCTCCACGATGGAGGCCAGCTGCGCGTGAAAGGCGGCGGCCGGGGACATGTTGTTGTGTTGCACCGCGTGCGCGTGTCGAACCAGAACTATCCGGATGTACCGGGTCAGAAGCACAACGCACGTGCCCGCTCCGTTTACCGAAATGTAGAGTCCTACCTGACGTAAACAGTCCCGCGACCAACCAGGAAGTGACGCAGGGGGTAAAGCACTGGATACACTGCGCATGCGTAAGGTCATTTTACGTTCGACCATGAAAACACGTCATATTGAGTTTTTTTATTGATTAACAAACAATTATTAATATATTCTTCTCATGTATTACATAGATTCATGTGGTCTCTTAAATATGGAGGATATTTTGGTCATAATTCAAATTAAAAGTCCAAACAGAAAATGCAAAGTCCAAAGAGAAAATTAAAGAGACTAAAGAGATTAAATAAAAAATGTAGCTGTGGACTCGGCCTTTTAACTGTTTGCAAGTGGCCATGGTATGAACGTAACATTACTGTGCAAGCGAAATGCCAAAGTCCAATCTCCAAATGCCAAATGGAAAATAGAAAAGATCAAATTTAAAAGCCAAATGATAAAGTGCAAATGCAAAATAAATAAAACATTTGTATTTAAGCTTTTGCATTTTAAATTAAACTTGTCATTATCATTTTACATTTTCAATTTGGACTTTGCATTTTAATTATGATCCAAAATATCCTCCGTACATAAACAGCTGTTGTTTATTCTATTAAATCAGACAACACATTCTCAATGGAGGAGCTGCAGCATCATTTTCAGGATTTCTGTGCTTTAAATGACTTTTTCTCATTTTAACCAAACAGAGACACAAACAGACATGTTGCATGAGCAGAGATTGAATGTAGCTGAAAGGATAATGTCACATTTCTATTTGCACATCGAGAGTTGTAATTCCTTCTGCACACGAGGACACTTCATCCCACTCTCCTCACGCCTCTTGAAACTCCAGCTCAACTACATTTTTGCGTATGAGCCTCTTGAGTCTTACACAGCGATCAAAATTTGGGTTTATACTAACTTTTAATATCCAGGACCACTTTCTCTCTGTAATCATCCGAGTTAACAGCACAATTCTCTTCTGATTTCTCTCCTGCAAGAAAACATTGTAAAGATATTTAAAGTTACACTTCAGAGCTCCACATCAAACTTTCAACGTCGACTTTCAACACGTTGAATTCCTGTCGTGTAGTAAAAACATACAAAACTATTTCAGAACTAGTTTTATTAACCAAGACCCACACGTGAACAACCTGTATGAAATGTCTTGTTGAGCTGCAGACTGACAGCAGCTGGATGAGTGAGAAGCTTTCTGATTGGTCTATGAAGACGTGAACATGAAGTGATCACATGAGCAGTCAGAAGCAGCAGCTGCTCGTCCCCTCCCCTGACTGGACGTTGGGGTTTGGGGGCTCAGGCGCTGGGATGGCATTTCTTCATGTGTAACTTGAGGCTGTACTTGACGATGAAGCAGCGGGAGCAGAGCGTGCAGGCGTACGGCCGCTCCCCGGAGTGGACGCTCAGGTGCGACTTCAGGTGAGCCGACTGCGTGAACTTCTTTCCGCACTGGCAGCAGCTGAACGGCCTCTCGCCCGTGTGGATCCGCATGTGCACGTCCAGGTTCTGAGACGTGGCGTACGTCCGGCTGCAGATGGAGCACACGAAGCGCTTCACCCGGCCGCCGCCGCCGCCCGGCTGCCCGCCGCACAGCTGAGAGCGACCCGATTGGTCCCTGTAGAGGGCGAAGTTCATCATGTCGGCGTCGTCGTACTCGTACGCGGAGCTGCTGCTCTCGGACAGCTGGCAGTCTGTGGAGGTGGAGCCCGAGACGCTGACCAGCTTGATCCCGAACGCGTCGCCGTCCGCGGTGTCGTTCTGCTGAAACTGGGGGAAAGTCACGTGACCTTTGGCCTGTTTGGTCCACGTCAGGCTGAGGTCCAGCTCCGCTCTGCTTGTGGGAGACTGACACTCCATCAGAGCGCCGCTGGCAAAATACGCCGCTGGTCTGTTGGCGCTCGCAGGAAGCGGCGAGCTCTGCTGGTCCAGCAGCTGCACGTCCGGGTCCTGAGAGGAGTAGGAACACACCGGCTCGTCCGCGCTGTAGACGGGCGCGCTCGGAGTTCCTGACGCCGCTCTGCAGGGTTTCAGCTCGCAGGACGACTTCCTGTCGGCCTCGTCGCTTCCCGGCCAGCGCCGCTTCACGCTGGACGCGACGCCGTCTCTGGCTGCAGCCGTCCCTCCGTCAGCAGGCGTCCTGTTATCTGACAGTGGAGACGAGCCACGTCAACAGGCTTCAAACAGGAAGTGAGTCACGTGACATCCTGCAGAGCGACCTTACACGCTTCCACTCACCTTCCTCAAAGCTGTCGCTGCTGTCCGAGTCTTCGTCTTTGATCAGCACCACGTCTGGGAGCTGGAGGAGAGAGAGGAGCAAGAAAACAACAGCAAAGCGTTTCTACAGGAGAGCTTTTATACATTCAATCCATAACGTGCAGACTAATGAAGATAAAAGGCGCCTCGCGTCCTGATTGGCTGACTTACACAGAAGAGGAACTCAGTAACGGTTGGATTCAATAATCATTTACTAAAATGTTAATAAAATGTTAATAAGACTGAGACGTGCTTCTGTGTGAAGCTCGTTATCTTCAAATCTCCATCAAAAATGCTCCCAGATAACGAGATCGTGAACACGTTATCGCAGGAATACGACTTTCAGCCCGAGGCAACGAGATGAGGAGGTGGAGAGGTGAGGCAGCGTGCACGGAGCACGTGCAGCAGATGTTTAACTTCACATCTGGAGATTAAACGTAACATCTGGTCTAAATATCATCACTAGTTCAACACTTGTTTACATGATCAGAGGGTCTTTCCTTCATGTTAAAGCTGTTCGAGCAGCCATCTTTCAAAAACACCTTTCACCTTTGGGACACAAAGTGAAACTAATAATTATAATGATGAGAATAATAACAGCAGAACTTTTCACTTTAAACCCTGGTTCGTTGATCCTGATTAACTGATTGGCCAATGGAAAGAAACTGAATCAGTTAATCAGCTGTTCTGATAAGTGATTGATCATTCGTCATTCATTGACGAATGATCATCCGAACACCTCCGAAACAAACTATCTAAAGATATAGTTTCTCTAGATGGCATTGCACTGGCCTCCAGCGACACTGTGAGGAATCTTGGAGTTATCTTTGATCAGGATATTTCCTTTAACCCTCACATAAAACAAATTTCAAGGACTGCCTTCTTTCACCTACGTAACATTGCAAAAATCAGGCACATCCTGTCTCAAGCAGATGCAGAAAAACTAGTCCATGCATTTGTTACGTCTAGG
>JAVQJD010059594.1:0-32529 GCA_036023655.1 Nannoperca australis | reverse complement strand
ATCAGATCCAAAGAGTCATTTCAGAGTTATCACTGACAAACACTCTGAAACTCTGCAGTTACTGACCTCAGTAGGAAGTTATCTCTCCTATCAAAGTATTCACCCATAGTTACCTTTATACACAACGTTCATGGGAAGTCTTTGGGGTTTTCGATATCCTGTAAATGTGTGTGTCAGTCGTTACACTTCATATATCTGATAAACTCTCTCTATCATCATAAAGGGAACCTCACAAAACTAGTTTTTGTTTTGGATGTTTGCAGTTGATCGGCCGCCAGCAGAGCTGCCCCTGAACTGGAGTGCATGTTGAGACTGAACGTGCTGCTGCATATTTGTTCACTGGAGGGTGAATACAGGAAGGAAAAGAAAGAGGACTTGTGTTGAACGGAGAATTTCAGCGTCACTGTGCTGTTAAGTAACTAGGCAGGTCTTTGAGTCCCAGCCAGCCAATCAGACGCTGAGGTTTCCTGTTTCACTTCCTTGTGCGTATCCTCGGGGCACGCACACACATGCACTACGTGCAGTTCAATACCGTTTGCAAAACATATGATAAGCTCCTGAGATGTGATGCAAATGTTACATTATTTTATTATTTATCATTGACTGCATCCTTCACTGCTGACAGTGCTGCTGTCCAGAAGAATAAAACACTTCACACACATTTGTTTACTGTTACAAGTGCTTCACACTTTACCCAAATTCACACAACTCAAGAAGCAGTTTGTCTTCATTTATTTAATTTACAACATTTGTGATTATTGTGTTTACGCATGAACTTTAAGAGTAACTATTTATGTCTGGTGTTGTTTGTATGTTGTGGTTCTACTGGTGACACTTCAGGTTTCAGCCTCCAGAGTAATTCTGTGTACTGACGGTGCTACAGCACGTCCTGAAACAGACATGTAGGTACAAGGGAACAAAATGAAGTTTTGGACTTGAGTCAGATTCAAGTCATGAATGTGATGTTTTTAGACTTCACAAAATGTCAAAAAATATTAGCAACTAAACTTTGACTTTCTCTTCTCTTGGACTCTTCTGACTTGCAGTGACTTGACATCCTCCACAAAATTAAACTAGTAGATTTCCTCTCTTGATATCAATCTACACCCTACTACTGAGTCGATGTCTCTCGCCCCGCTCTCTCTCAATCCAAGATAAACACACACAGCCAGTGGAATCTCTCTGTGTGTGTTGTTGTGTGTGTGTTGTTGTGTGTGTGTGTGTGTGTGTGTGTGTGTGTGTATGTGTGTGTGTACCTTGAGGGGATTGTCAGTCCTGTGAAACATTCACCACACTGCTGAGAGGATATCAACTCCCCCACTCTCTCTTTCTCTTCTTGAATTAAGCTCATCTGTGTATGTGTGTGTGTGTGTGTGTGTGTGTGTGTGTGTGTGCAGTCAGGTCAGTGGAGCAGCAAGAAACAGACTCACACTGGTCAGCCTGAGACGTGACTGCAGGTCGGTTTATCAAAACGATCAACGATCTAGATCTGCAAGGATGGTTCCTCTGGAAGAAGACCAATACCAAATCAAACTACATTTTTTCATTCACCCAAAGGTGCCCAGCCCACAGCGGCTGACAAGACGTTACTTACATTACCTTAAGAGGACAAGAGAAAACAGAAAGAAAGCAAGCCGATACATGGTACTGCATACACGTGCCAGACACATTATATCAGACATCAACAGACAGCGGCCGCACACGCTGATGGAGGCCGTTGAACAAAACTTTAAGTACGGAGCTGGAGTCAGGACGTGGTTAGCCTAGCTTAGCAAAAAGACTTGAAGCATTGTTTCACCAGTACACAAACAGACAAGTAAAAACAACAGCTTTAGTGTGGAGTTAAGTGCTGGAACTATTTCTTGAGACGAATCCGTGTGTCTATCCGCCCAGTCGGCTACTACTCCACTGGTTATACCTGTCAACCTCCTGATGGTGACAAGACTCCAGGAAGTCACTATTGTTTGCCAAGATTTCTATGTTAAACTTCACCAAATTGAATGAAGATCAGGACAGAGCCACTTACATTAAATTGTGATGTATCATCCAGGCTGGTCCCACAACATAATGTAGTCAGCAAGTGATTTTTAAAGTTTATTATTCTTTTTTCAATAACTTTATTGAGCATTGTAACTGTATCAAAAAGCAATTTCCCTTCTGGGATTAATAAAGTTTTTCTGATTCTGATTCTGATATGCTAACCTTTGTCCTTGGAGGCAACAGGTTGCTAGTTAGGTGTAGAAAATTAGGCATTTGATGACTGGTCATTACAAATATTGGGGGCGACTTACCACTGCTTCCTGCTGCGATTGCACGCTTGTAGCCAGGCGCACTAAAATTAGTGGCTGACACATTGTTAAATACACTCCTTACACATTTGTTCTTGTGTGAAAAAAAAAGAAAAGGCCCACTACTCTCCAAACTGTCTGTATACAGAGTCTCTTACCACAGCTCCATGCACACAACTTCAACAAGTGGAGAAAGGCAAAGCTCGACATACCTGCCCTGCTTACAATAGTTACAGTTGCTAAGATACGACTGGATAATTGCTGTTTGGAAGACGGGTTTAGTGAACGGTCAGTGGCTGTTTTCAGCTTGAGAAGACAACTCCAAATGTGTGAAAATGATCCTTTAATTACAAGTTACTGATCATCATAAAACATTCCTTTAAAAACAAACATCTCCCAACACCTGTGGTATCTACAGATGTTACAGATGTTAACTGTTTGAACTGTTTTGGTAAAGTTGCTTCAACATCTTCTCAGTTCAGCTCAGTCTGTTTCAGAAACATGAACTTTTCTCGCATTAAATACGGTTTCACTTCAGAATTCTTTAGATTCTTCTCATTAAACTAAAAAAAAATCAAGTTTATATGAAGACAGTGCAGAATTGGAGCCTCGCTGCTGGTTTGTCACTCTGCTGAGCAGGGCTGTCAATCAATGTGTTTTTCCGTGTTCTGATTGGCTGGCTTGTGCACTCAACAGAAAAGTCTCCGCCTCTGGAGCAAACGGCTGTACTTTTCCACTCCAAACTGAGAAACCATCCAACTCCATAGACTCCTCCTGCTCCTCCTCCCTCCATCACTTCGTCTATTCATAACATACACGCCCCCCTCCCCAATCACACACACACACACTGAGGTGACAGAGATTTGTTCCAAGGTTTCAGGTTGTATTCAGAACCACAACAACTAAGATTACGCTCTGATTGGTTACGAGTTCTGGTATAAAGTCACAAGCCAGCGTGCTCTGTTTGAATCTGGTTTTGCTGCAGATGTTCTGAAACGTGACAATAATTCCATCATCTGCTTCAGTATCAGGTTTTTGTAACTCTTGACCTGTGAGGAAACACCAGACTTGTCTTTCTAGGCATCAAAAAAAAAGCTTAAATAGATCATGATTTTCACCCTGTCGCAGGTAAATCAGCTTTAACGCTGCTGATTATGATCCAGACTTTCAGACCGTGTTAGAGGTCTTCACGAGTCCACATGGTTACTAGTAAACAGCCTTCAGTTGAAGTCTCTTCACCCTTCAAATAGTGTTTCCTTTCCCTCCATGGTTAAGGTTAGGTTACAATGAGGCTTCACTGAGAGACAGAAGTGCAAATGATATCCAGTTTAATCAGGTCTGGTACAGTCCTGCTGTACTGCTGCAGGTCCCAGGTCCACAGATCAGGTGTGTCAACATGTCTGATACCACAGACCAGCTCTGATCTCGTGCTGCATCATCATCATCACAGGAGATTTATTTAATCACTTATTTATTTATTTATTCTGGCATTTCGCCTTTATTGGACAGCTGATAGTAACAAGGGGCAAGAGAGTAGGGGGGGGGTGTAGAGAGCCGAAGTCCTGACATCATGTCTGAGCTCTCTTCCACTAGCTTCTGTAACTCAATGCACGCTCTCTTTCAGCATTTCTTTAAATCTGTCTTTCTGTAAAAGTGAAGTGTGTCTGTGTGCGGCTGTTATCACAGATACGTGTCTGAGCTAACAGCCGCCTCTCGACTCGACAAGCCGTGACTTTAACCAGCGAAAACCCTGTGAAACTCTGTGAAACGGTGCTCTTTAAAGGTCACTAAAAACAGAAAGATCGAATTGTGGATGAACAATTACCAAACAAAGTAATGTTATGTTCTAATTCTGGAGTTAGAGTTGTGCTATTACAAATGTCAATGCTGTTAGTTGAACATCAATAAATTTAGTTTTGGGGACATTTTTAATGGCTGCACTGGCTGTTAAATGTCACTCACTGAGAAATGTTACCATGGGTACGTCATTATGCATCACATGCTCAATTTTAATTTGCCAATAAATATATTTCTAAGTATTGTGGGTCAGTTCAGATTTGACAGGGTATGTTTGCTGCATCTTGCTACCTTGTTTTAGTCATAAAATGCCTTGGATGTATGTATACGTATTTCAAAATGTCTTAACAGACACCTGGAGGCTGTTAGCAATTGATTAATGCCCAATCGCATGTCCAACACTCACACCCACGCTGGGATGTTCAGCTGTCCACAGACTTTTGGCCACATAGTGTAAATGTCAATCTATTCCTGTTCTTATCTGCAAAACTGAATTCCCCCAAACCTGGAAAAGGTCTCTTTATACACTCACAGTGACATGTTTCAGGACTATAAAATATAATAATTCACAGCTGAAATATTAAACTTTAAACACACAACATGAAGTCTTACAAAGTTCAGCCAATATAATAACGTGCCTGGCTACCAGCATTTGATTGTGTGTGAGTGCGTCGAGGATATTTCTAACTGCCGTTCATATAATAACTCTGTCTGTACATGTTGTGTGTGTGTGTGTGTGTGTGTGCGTGTGTGTGTTTGTGTGTGTCTTTGTGAGGACCAATTCAGGTTTTAGATCTTGAAAATGAGGCCATTTTTAAGATATTTTTTGAGAGTGAGGACATTGTGTCTGTTCTCCACTTCACTAAAGGGCTGTTTGGGGTTTAAAATAGAGGAATGGTTAGGAAATGTCAGAGAGGGTCCTCACAAGTATAGACATACAAACGTGGTTTTGTGTCAGCAGATTAACATTAGCATAGCTAGCTGAGGAAGTGTTTACAGGGTACTGATCTACTTTCTGTAATCTGCCACACACACACACACCACATTACTGCCATGGTCTTTCTGTGTGTGTGTGTGTGTGTGTGGGCCAGCTCACTCCTTCCTGTTTGGGAGTATCAGCTGACCAATCAGACGCAGCATTGCGCAACAACAATTCAGACTCTAAAGTAGAAGCTGTTGCTGACTGATGACAACAGCAAAAAGAAAATAGAAACAGGAGCTGCAGTAGATACAGTAGAGACAAAGACTGCTGTGACCTGCCACAGTGTCCCTGAGCAAGGCACTGAACACGCTGCTTGATAACATAAGAAACATGGCAAACACTGTAGGGCAGTGCGTTTTTGGTTAACACAACCTCAGTATGGATTTCACCTTGTGCCAAATGAGTTGGTCAGTTGATCTGCAGGTCAAAGGTCAGTCTAAGGAGGTTAGACCTAAGTAAGTTATATAGACTGTTTAGAGTCTCTGCAGCCTGCTGGTCCCAGAACTCAACATACATTACTGTAATTATATGTGAATGTCACAGGTTTGCAATTTGTATTCTCTCCAAAACAGATTTTAAGCTGTCATTTGTTTTTCCATAATCATTGAAGGACTGGACCCAGACGTCAATAATAATAGGACAACAAGAGACACTCTTTATCAGGAGGTTGCGACATATGAAAGAATGTCAAATAAGGTGTGCAAACAGGCAGAAATATATTTCTTTAAATGGAGTGTGTAGAAATGCTTCAATGAAAGGATGAAATGGAAGCACATAGAGGAGTGTATGTACAGTATTTTTTCTCAGTATTATATTGTTTGTTTTTAAATGTATTTCTTAGAAAGCTACTTTATGTTTTGATTGACCCCTCTTGATTGAAATAGGTTTTCTTTTCAGTTTATAGTTTTTTACTTTTGTCTTGTAGTAGTGCCTCAAATGACTATCTACAGTTAACACCTTTATCATTCCAGGTTATATTGTGCTTAAATGATGTATATTATATATACACCTTGCACAGATTATTAGCAGAAACAGGAGTAAAGGGAGGCCCACAGCTCAAATTTCTTCCAGGATATTCCAGACATGCCATTTTTAAACCTTAAATATTTTCATGCTTTCAAAATGAAGTATTACTGTACACTGTAAATCCTCTTATGTCAGTCTTAATCTGGTTTAGAAGAGGAGGAAAACTGAACTAAAACCAAAACTGTGCAATTATTACAGTATAATAAAATATAAGAATGCTGTCTTTTAAATGCAAACACAATATCTGGTGTGTATCTGGTGAAACTTATCATTTTGACAGCTGTTTTAGTCTATAAGAAGTTATTATGCTAATTCAAGTAACAACAAAAAAAACTTGTAAAATGTTCCACTTCTCTGCTACAGAGAAACAGCCATATCAAGTGAGAGCTAACTGGGGGAGATTTCCATAGCTAGCCAGCTAAAGCTAAAGCTAAAGCTAAAGCTAAATTTGCTTTCTTCTCCCTCTGAGCTAAATGCAACACGTTATCACAACATCTTGGTATTTCAGGTTGTTATCCCACATTATTAAACAAGGCAGTAGCTTAATCCAGGCACAACAGAGAACAAAACTAGCTAAACTAGTCCTGCTAAAGGGTAACTAGCCTAGCTTAGCAGAGTAGCAGTAACTTTGGTGTCCATCAGCTAACTCCATATCACGTGTTTGAATATATTACAAAGTTCATTAATCTATTATATAGATTTCAATTATCCAAATAAAGTGTATTTTCTTATATTAGTTCAAAGGGACAGTAACTGTTTGTATATTGAGGGGTATTTGGGGGTATCTCACTGTGAAGGGCAGAATAATAGATCTTATGAATCAGAGTTAAGAACTTCTATAACCTGCTTTGTTCCTCACACTTTGACCCGTTACCATCATTAGTTTATGACACAAACACAAAGAGGCTTATACCTCCCGGCCCATCCTGAGTGGGTGTGACAAGCCCACTTCATCTGCTCTGTACGCAGGAACACAGCATTTCTTCTTCCTTCCTGATTTAATGCCTGACTGGAATTTCTTCTTCATGTAAAGTTACAAGATGTTACATCATGATCCAATCATGAATTAACTATCCATGAACATTTCTGATGATCCCATGTTGAACTCAGCCAGTTTTTTTGTGTTCCTCTTTTCTATTTTTATGTTGTGTGAATATTTGGGAACGTGTGTTATGTGTGTTGGTTTATGGCAAATAAAATCAACCGTATTCATTTATGTATCATGCAACCAAAAAAGCAAGTATTTAAACGCATATTTCTGAACTTTATATTCAATATTATATTTCTTTAATATGTTCTTCTCAACTGCTCTTCTCCATTCTTCTTCTCCTTTCACATGTTGCCACGTGAGTATTTCTGTTTACATGGTTTACCTGCATTACTTTGCCCTACCCTGATGACCCACTGGCTCTAACACTCAACACTTTCTGAAAAACTCACTCACACTTTTAAATCTTCGAAGAAAATCAATCAACCCACATTACACCAATAAGATCTTTATTTCCTTCTTTTTGATTTCGTACAGTAAAGGGCTTTATATGTCAATGACAGTCTGCATCGGCCAATCATCAGCAGCCTAATCCAGACAGCTCGATGCTGATTGGCTGTTTGGACTCACTCCCACCATCCAGCCCATTTCCCTTTGTGTGCAACAACAACAACAACAACAGAAAGGCAGCACTTTATACGCACTGTACGTGACCAAACATGAACTGTAATCTTCCATTCAGTTTCAATTTGTTTTCTTGATCCTAGAAAAATACCCACGGGGTGAGATGATTTCAATGATTTCACTTTTCCCCCATCATCAGTGCGAGCATGTTAAAAAATGACAAAGTAAGGTAGATCACTGCACGAGTATTAAGAAAATGACACTTGAATTTAAAAATATTTCTAAAAAAGTAGATTTCTGCAGGAATCATCTCACCCTGCGAGCAGATTCTTAACATTTTAAGGCAGAATGACTTGATAAAATGGAGATTTCTTTAAAGTTTTCTGTGAACACGAAGCAGAACAAACCTGACCCCGTTTGAGATTCACACTGCTGAGAACAAAATGGCTCCCTGAAAGTTTCCCTTCAGGATGTCAGGATGTCACAGAACTCAACAAAGTCCTTCTGCATGAAATTCTGGCTCTGCATTAGGTCATCTTCAGAGGGGAAATACTGCATGCTGTCCTCCTGCAGACGCAGACTGTCCTCCTGCAGTACCAGGATCTGTCCGGGTGGTGTCGTTGAGCCGTGTGGGTTGGGACTGTCCAAGAGGGCTCCTCTGGCATTCTCCAGGACGCCCAGGTACGAGTCCATGTCTGTGAGCTCCACGTCGCTGTCGGAGCTGCTGCTGCTGTCGCTGCCCACCGAGTCGGAGCGCAAATGCAGCATCTGGTACTTCTCGTGCATCAGAAACTGGTTCGTGTTCTTGGGTGCGCGCATCCCCCTCGCCCTGTTTCCCTTGACGTTAACGGGCCGGAGGGACATCACCGGCCTCTGGAGATGTCGGTAATGAGGATGATAGTGTTGAGGGTGTTGGTGGTGGTGATTGCGCCCTCTCTGCCACCCTCCCCCTCCTGTCCTCCGCCCCTGCACGCGCCCCCTGGAGCTCTTGGTCCAGCCGTGCTTCCTGCGACTGGACGGGTCCCTCTGTGGAGCCCCTTTCCCATCCTGCTGCTGCTGCTGCTGCTGCTGCTGCAGGCAGCTCCTCCTGCACATCATCTCTGAGAGCATTTTCTTGTCTTTCTTGCAGTCGCCTCCCTTCCTCCCTGCTGCTCTCCTTCACATCCTCCTCCCTGCTTGGTGGCCCACACAACAACAAAGAGAGGTTGGTTTCTGGTTCTGGCTCAGATCACAAATGACCCCCCTCTCACTCAGAGTCTACCTTTTCACTATTCTTTCGCTTTTTTTCTTGACCTCTGGCTTTGGCTGACACATAGCCTGTCCTTCCTCCCCTTGCAGCAGCTTGCCTGCTCGGCTGTCACGCCCTCCTCTGCCTCTCTACTCTTTTCTTCTTTACTTCTCTGAAAATCAAATCGGCTCTTTACAGCTCTGATGAGTGAACTGAAGTCAGCTGCTGAGGGGGTTTTAAGCTTTTTCTGGCTGATTTAAAGCTGTTATTTCTCAGTTTTAGGCCCACAGATGAAGTGTGTTCAGCTCTGAGCAGCTCTGACTGTGGCTCTGCCCTCCCCTCTGAGCCTCGATAAAGAGCTGGACGGATCCATTCACGGGTTTAACAGAAGGAGGGGGGCGACAGGGTTAGCAGGTTTGTCCAGTGCCTATTAATAACATTGTAACGTGACAACTTTCTACAAGATATAACTTCTACATATCACAATAAATCATTATAACATACACGTGCAGGTGCCTCAGGTTGCATTGTGGGTGTTATATGTATAAAGCTGCTCCCCCGCAGCAGGATGGTTCACTCCGCTTCAGTTTTAGGAGCTGAAATCTGATCCACAGCTGCTGCTGTTAGTGCCCGCCCCTCTGACAGCAGACACGCTGCACACACTAAAACCAACCAACCAGCAGCACTGGAGCAGGAGGGCTGTGGTAGTTACTGGGATCCCAGTAACAGTAGTTATTGTGTCATGCACATACCCAGCCCACGTGGACACATGACACACCAAACATACTGTTGCAGTGACTGAATGTATGTTTAAAAAAATGACATTACAAACAAAGAACTTTGTCTTCTGTGCAAAACTCTACAAAAACGCTTCCCTTGCTGCCCTGAAGATGGCAACGTCAGTCGGTCCAGACTGAACTATCTAAAGAAATATTTGATGGATTCATATAAAATCTTGTACTGACATTTATGCGCCCCTGACAATACATCCTCCTGAGTTTGGTGATCCCCTGACTTTGCATCTACGGGCATTTGTGATTTTAGTGCAATATCTAACTATCAAACTATTGGATGGATAGCAATGAATTTGGGTTCAGACATTCACGTTCCCCTCAGTAAGAATTGTAATAAGTTTATGATCCCTTGAGTTTGCATCTAGCACCATTATCAGGTCAAATGTTTTATTTGCTTTATGACCATATACAACTTATCACATTCCCATCAGGGCATTTGTGTTTAATGCTAATTAGCACATGTCAACATGCTAACATGGTAAACATTATTACATTACATTACATCCCATTTAGGCCTTTAGCAGACGCTTTTATCCAGAGCCACTTCCAGATCAGAGCTTTACATAAAGTGCATAGAACCATGATGGAAAACAACAAGACGTCTCATCAGACCTGTAAGAGATGGATCACAAGTGCTGTGAGTAAGAACATCGCTGCCAATGGCAGAATCCAAAAGAGCATTAAATCTAACAACAGATGATCTTTGTACATTATCAAATACAATACATTCAAACTAAAACACAATTCCACTATAACATCGTACAATATGCTGGACTTTATAGAACCAATGTGTCATTTAAGTGCTGTTGTATTCCCATTCATACCTGCATACCTGTTATACCTGCTAACCAATCATCATGTTAACATTGTCATTGTGAGCATGTTAGCATGTTGACGTTAGCACTTAGCTGAGCCCAAGTACAGCCACACAGAGCTGCTTGGATGAATAGGTAATCAGAAATTAAGGAGATTTTATAGCCATTGAATCAATATATCACGAGCAGTAAAGCATGAAGTTCGTCTTCAGTGTCAAAGCATTTCCTCTTCAGGGAAACCATTAAGCCCAGCACTTCTTTCTGCATCTACTGTCAGCACAACTATCCCTGTTATTACGATTCATTTCTGTTCAAATATATTTAGATCAATTCAATTCAACTAAGCATAAAGCTCATAGCATGACATTATACATTTGCAGATGCATTAGTGACTCCATGTGGCTGTCATGTATATTACACTGAACAGTTGGAAGCAGAAGGTGGATCAGTATTTGCTGTAACCCATTAGACTGATTTGCTATTCTTAGATCCGTACCACTAGTGTAGCACAGAAAAAGCAATGTAGTTTGTCCTGAGAGTTGATAGATTTACTGATGTTTGCCATCGTGGCGGTCAGTTAACAGTGCAGGACAGTGTGAGTTCAGAAAGCTGATTGCATTTGTTGTGAAAATTGATTTTGATGTGATTGATTCTTGTAATGGAGTCCTGAATCGTCTGCAGAGCAAACACAGAGTGCACAAGATGATTACCATTTACCATTACAGAGGCAACAATAAGCCACGTTAACCTCGCTGATGAAACATACAGTAAACTATGTACTGACTATTTAGCCTATTTTGATACATGAAGTCATCTCCATCTGCTCTCATAATACAGCAAATTTTTCTTGTCTTAGCATCTTTGAGTTTTTTAATGTTCTTCATTGGTCAGATGTACATAAAATATAAAAAACATAACATAAGTTTGAACATTATGGAAAAATCACAAAAGACCAAGTAAATAAATAAAACTAATTTAAACAATGGTCCAAAGGGTTTGGTCTTTGACATATTTCGTGGTCAGTAAGTCAAAACACCACTCCTCATACATGGGTGTATTAAATCCATTACCTCATTCTGTTTCTGTGTCTAACAGAAAGATGAGACATGTTCCTATTATCGGACAGGGGTGGTGAAATGAAGCGGAACATCGGTCGTTTTACTTTTGATTTCAGTTTTGTTTGGGCGTTCAATGTCCGATCAGTCTAAATCTTTAGCCCGACTGCTCGTGCAGTGTACGTGTGTTTGATAAACGTTTAATACACAACAGCTTTTTCGCGAAATGAAAACGTGGTCGGAACATTAAATAAAGTTTGATCGGTTTGAATCAGTCAGCTGCTTCGGTTCGGGCATCACAACAAACATGGCGTCACGAAGCGGCTAACGGAGAAGAAGCGCTGCAAATCATCATAGACCGTTTTCATTCATAGTTAAAAAAAAAAGAAAAAAAAAGAAGAAGATTATTTTAGCTCGTCCTGATCACAAAATGGAGTCCGCCCCGTTTCCCGAGGAGGTTTCGGAGAGGAAAGTGTGTGTTGTCGGGTCGGAGCTGGTGGAAAACTACACTGTAAGCTACGTCCGGGTTCCTCGAGCATAGCGGCAGTTAGCTTAGCTTGTAGCTACTGTAGCTTCAGGTCTGTCAAAGTGACAGCGAGTTAATGTTGAACAAATTACTCTGTGAGTGAATACATACACTGTTGAGTTATTATACTTATGTTTCGTCAGTCGTTGTGTCTTTATTAAAAAAGAGCCTTACTGAACTGAAATGCTAAATGCTAAATGCTAACCGCGGTGTTAGCTGAGCTGTCAGACAAAGTGTTGACAGCGTTTCATCCAAAGGTTACAGATCTGACAGCCCACTGCAGCTTTTTCTCTCTCTGTCAGGGATGGTATTTTATGTTTCTATGATGTACTGTTACATACAAGTCAAAATTGTTCACCAGTCCCACAGCTCCTCTAATTTTCTTTTATGTCAAGTCATTTTTATTTCATAAAGCCCGATATCACAAATCGAAAAGGGGCCTCAAGGGGCTTCACAATCTGTACAGCAAAATCCAGCCAGGAAAAGTAAATAATTATGGACTATTAATGAATAATTAGTAATAATAAGTTAGGACGTATAACTTGCTGCATTAATTAGATTAGATGCAACTTTATTGTCTTAATTATGTGAGGAGTTCAATGTCCACTTTCTAATTGACTGTGTACACCAAAGGTATGAGGTCAGTTTGAAGGTTTACCACTGACTTTGGCTCTCAGCCACATCTCTTGGCCATCCTCAGATGATGGAGCTTTCATAGAGATGGCTCAAAGCGTTATCTATGGATGCGAGCGACTTAAGTATGGATGTTAGTTCAGGTGGTTGTATATATGGGGAGATGGTAACTTCTGTGTCTGCTCAAAGATAGTCTTCCATGGTGTTTCTTGACCTTTCTCCATTTAATTATTGGAGCATCCCTGCAGCTCAGTAGCCAATTTGTTCCCAGCTGTTTTTTTAAGACATGTTGTAATCATTAATTGTCCTGTTGCGGTGTGTTTCAGGTCTATATCATCGAAGTGACGGATGGAGAGCACAGATGGACCGTGAAGCATCGCTATAGTGACTTCCACGATCTCCATGAGAAGGTAAGGGACCGGAGCAGGTCAGCTGGTGGCTGTTTTCCCCCATCAGTAATTACTCTGCTTAGTATGAGACGCGTTTCACCAGATATTTAATTAGTTGTTGGTCCAGGTAAACCAACAGCAGGACAAGTATGCTTTTGTTTTGAATTCAGTTTGGTTCTGCGATGCAGGAAGCAGTGTTTTTTTTACTAGTTTGTGACATTACACTTATTTTACTAATTATAAATTCCATTATCAATTATTAATAATAATTAAAAAATATAATATACCTGCATTTTCACATAAACAAATGTGTTATCCTTGTGTGTGTTTCCATGCAGCTGACGGCAGAGAAGAAGGTGGACCGACGGCTGCTTCCTCCAAAAAAGATGTTGGGGAAGAACTCGAAGAGTCTGGTGGAGCGGCGGCAGAAGGAGCTGGAGCTCTACCTGCAGACGCTGCTGCAGCAGTTCCCACAGGCCACGCCCACTCCACTCGCCTGCTTCCTGCACTTTCACCTCTATGTGAGTACACCTGAGGCTACAACAATCCTACAACAGCTGCACAAGCACACCTATTCCAGTGCTTCAGCCTTCTAGTACCACACCTGACAGTACTTTAATCCTACATGCCTGAGTGTGCGCTCAGATACTGCAACCAGCAGGTACACTACATGGCCAAAAGTGGAATCGTGAACATTGCAGCTTTGTGTTACTCTTGAACATGTGCCTCCAAAACAGACTTTTTATTTCCGACTTTGAAACCCGGCTGCAGGGATTTGCTCCCATTCAGCCACAAGATCATTAGTGAGGTCCAACACTGATGTTGGATGATCAGGTCTGGCTCTCGTGTTCTAGTTTATCCTAAAAGTGTTGGTTGGGGTTGAGGAAAGGGTCCTGTGCAGGACAGGCAAAATCTGCCACCCCAAACTGTTTAAACCGTTTAATTATAGTGCTGGCTTCGTGAATGTGGACCTTGTCATGTTGAAACAGGAAAGGGACAAACACAAACTGTAGACTCAACAGTCTTTCAAAATACCGTACAATAATGAATTGCTGGTAGATCTCCAGTGGTTTATTGTTTTTGTTCCATAAAGCTGGAGGACTTCATAAAGCAAAAATGCCAATCATTCTGCTTCTCCAATGTAAGGATTTTATGTTGTTGGAAGTTGTTAACGCTGAGAAATTGAGTTTTTTGTACGGTTTTGAAAACACTACTACTACAGCACTAATTTTAGTTGCCTCCGTCCGTTTGTGTCTCAACTTCGATATTTGGGTTCTGGTTCTCAACATGGCAGTCATGTGAAGCATTGCAGAAAACAGTTTGGTATGTTATAGGATAAAATGTAATGAGAGAACAATTATATACACCCCCGCGTGAGGACGCCGATGTTAGCAGTATTTAAAGGCTTTGTGATGTCAGTGACTGTGATCGTATGATCATGTCAGTACAACAGAGCAGTGTTGTTTGAGTCCTCAGGACTCTGCAGAGTAAACGACCTAAAGAAAGCCCTTCAGCCCTGTTTCTCTCTGCATCTGTCACTATTCAATAAAGGCAAAATGCCCTGAAAAAATAATCTTTTGGAAAAAAGAAAAATCTTCTCATGTGATGTAAGATTATCAGCATGTGACTGTCACAGATGAGTTTAAAGGACCACAGAAACAGTTTTCTTATTGTTTGCTGCTCAGCTGCATTGATGCTGCACTAGCACACAGCTGGTGTATAACTGTGATGCAGTGTGACCATCGAAAAGTGTTCAGTGTTTTCAGATGTTGTTTAACTAATCCAGACTAACACGATCTCAACCTGCTAACTTGTTTGATTTGTTCATCTTGGATGGAGTTACCGTGACAGAACAATGTGTTCAGGGGCAACATTGAACATCAGTAGAGAGTTGAAACCATGACCAGCTGTCTGCTGAGCACCGTTAAGCTTGTAAACTTGTGAATCCAGTTTTAAACAAACTCTTTGTCACTTTCAGGAGATCAACGGCATCACAGCAGCACTTGCTGAGGAGTTGTTCCATAAAGGTTAGCCTCCTTTCTGACCTTTGACCTCTCTTTCTCTCATCTAGTGTTTTTACATCTGTGTTAATTAATGAAACTCCTTCAGTGGACTGGTGTGTTTCCACTCTGTGTAGCTGCAGACGCGTTCTCTCTGCCGTTGTTACTGTAATTATCAGTTTAAGAGAGAAAGTGTAGTTTTCAGTAAGTCACAGTTTTCATCCACAGTGAGAAACTAATTCAAGTCTTTGATCGCACAGTGACATCATGTGAAACAGCAGTCTGCTAAGTTTAATATGTTTCTCCATTTTAAACACTTTATCTTTTTGGTTCTTTTGGTTGTTTAGAACCCCAAATTTGATTTAAATACTAGTTTAATCTAGTTTAAACTAACTAACTAATCTAGTTTGATCTTATGAGCCGTTAAATCGTGTTGCTCTCAGCTGCTACATCCATCCAGTTTCACCTCTTCTTGGTCTTCTACAGTTCATGTTTATACAAGCAAATATAACTTCACTATGTGATAAACAACATAGCTGAATGTTGCAGTTATTGTCAACATCTGTTTGTGGATATATCCCTGTGAAACAGCTGTGAACAGTTCACTGACTAGCCCACAAACAATGTAAAGTCTTGTACAGTCTCAGACCACTGTGTGTTTGTTTGTTATAGGTGAGCAGCTGCTGCAGGCTGGCGAGGTGTTTTCTCTCCGTCCTCTGCAGCTTTACTCCGTCTCCCAGCAGCTACGCCTGGCCAAGCCGACGTGCTGTAACGGAGACGCCAAGACCGACCTGGGACACATCCTCGACTTCACCTGCAGGCTGCGATACCTCAAGGTCTCACACACACACACACACACTTCTTTTTTTAATCGTACAGTTTAGTGTTGTGTCCTGACTCCACTTTGTGGAGCAGAAGTGGTGAATGTTCTCACTGGTTTTGTCTCTGTTGGTCAGATGTCTGGTACCAGAGGTCCAGTAGGAACCAGTAACATCCAGGAGAGCAGTCTCCCCTTCGACCTGTCTGTTTTAAAATCACTGCTACAGATAGAGGTAACTGTCTGGTGTCCGTCTTCCTCGCTGTCTCTCCTCAAAAACACTGACGGTGTACTTCCTGCTTCGCCTGCTGTAGTTATAGCAGCTGTGTCTCAGCATTAAAGAGCCCAAAGAACAAAGAGGCAGTGGAGTCAGGCGATCCGGTGGTCCAGGACAAATAACCTGCTACTTAATGTTCCCAGTTGAGTGTTGTTACAAGTCACTCCCCTCTGTAACTGCATAGTATAAACACAAAAGGAAATCATTTTATTATAACACAAATGACATGTATCTGAGGTACTGGTGCTCAGTTGAGAAGTAATCATGTCATGTTCTCTTCAGTGTGTTCCTATAGCAGTATTAATGGGATCACACTGATGTAGATTTTATTGAGGTTTTTCAGAAGCCCACTTAAAACCTGCTAATATATGAATGTTAACTGTTGTCTTTCTTACTGTCGTCAGATCAGTGAGTGCAGCTCTCAGCAGATTCAAGGTCTGTCGTCTCTGAGGTCGAGTCTGGCAACGCTGAGTATCCACCACTCCACGGAAACTATGATGGTACAGTTTAGATAGATGATGTTTAAATAGATGTTCGTGCATCCTGTTGTACGTCATGTACTGATATTTGTTGTTTCTGACATCTTCCAGTCGATCCTGGTCCCGGAGGCGAGCGAGTTCTCACAGTGGGAGGCCGAGGGGGCGGAGTCTGGCTGTCCCGTCACCGCCGTCATCCCCGTGTGGAGAAATCTGACCACGCTGGACATGAGCCACAACTGCATTAGCACCATTGATAACTCCGTGGTGAGACGCACCCACCAAACCTAAACACAGTGTGAACTTCCGTCCGCAATGGTGCTTAAAAGTCAGTGCCGGTATTTTATTTCCCACAGTGAAACCAAGGGAAGATATACTGACTGACTCGTCTGTTGTCATTTTACACAATATCTCAGACTTCATTTATATATATATATATTTAAAAAAAGAATACGCATTTGTTTTGATTTGTGGCGATGTTTTATACATTGGCATGGTAAAAAAAAGACATCCTGTTCCGACTCGCTGAACTCATTCACTGACTGAGTTTTTCTCTGTTGTAGAAACTGATTCCTAAGGTGGAGTTTCTGGATCTGAGCTACAACCAGCTGTCCACAGTGGAAAACCTCCAGGTATGTGACAGCGTAATGAAGTCGCCCCTCATGTTGGTGTTGGTAACATTTCTAGGGTTGCAAATAACAATTATTTTCACTGCTGATTTAATTAATTAAGTCTGTGAAATGTCAGACAGTGGTAAAAAGCCTTGAGCCCAAGGGGATGTCTTCAAATACCCCAAAACATTAAATTTACTGTGATACAAAACAGAAAAAGGAACAAATCCTCACAGGGAAGATGCTGGAACCAGAAAATATTTTCCATTACTGCTTGGTACATGACATAAAACAATGAACCCATTATAAAAAGTAGTTTCATTGTCTATCGACATCTATCGTAATTTCTATGAAGTTCCTTTTCTCAGCCGGTCCTGCCAGGTGCTGTTAGACACACTAACAGATGTGTGTAATAAATTACTGAAGTACCTGTCCTGTGGTTGCAGCACCTGTACAATCTGGTCCACGTGGATCTGGCCTATAACAGCCTGCGGGTCCTGGAAGCTGCTCACACCCGTCTGGGCAACATCAAAACCCTGAGTCTGGCTGGCAACCAGCTGGACCAACTGACCGGCCTCACCAAGCTCTACTCTCTGGTCAACCTGGACCTCAGCCACAACCAGCTGGCCCAGGTAACCACACACCGTGGACGTCCTGATGGTCTAGTGGTCGAAGTGAAGCAGATACAAACAGGAAATTGTTTTTTTTATACTTTATTGTAAGTGCAAAAGATACATTTCCTGCACAAGAATAGATAAACGTGTGGAAAATGATCAATTAGAAAATGTATTAAATATGCTATCACCAAACAAGAAGGAAATAAACATATACTTTAGCAGTCAAATTGACCAACCTGTAGATGTGATTGATCCTCATCCATATTAATTGCAACAAAGGTCCTCGTGAAAAACAATCTGTGTGTGTGTTTCCAGTTGGAGGAGATCAGGAACATCGGCTCTCTGCCCTGTCTGGAGAAACTCAACCTGTCCAGTAACCCCATGTGCATCATCCCAGACTACAGAACCAAAGTCCTGGCCCAGTTTGGAGACCGTGCAGCAGAGGTACTCCACCAACACCACCACACTGTTAATATCACTACTGCACTACTACTAGTTCTCCTACAGGAGAGCTACGCAGTGTGTGTCATCCCTTTGTCTCTGCGTCGTCAGGTGTGTCTGGACGGTAAAGTGACGACAGAGAAGGAGCTGGACACAGTGGAAGTGTTGAAAGCCATTCAGAAAGCCAAAGAAGTCAAAGACAGGATGAGCAGCGGCGACAAGAAGGTACGCTCTGTCACTCTGAATCATGCAGCAGGAGGCACAGTGAGACCTGCAGAGGCCGGGTACATTGTCAGTATTTATATCACTTATGTCGACATGCAGATTATTAAATAGTTTGGAAAAGGTAAGAGTTTTTCTGATGAATGTTTCATTTATATATCGGGTGTAAATAAGTAATTTGTGAATCTCTTTTAGGACTGTGAGACAGCAGAGATGAACCAAGACTGTTTTCTTTTCTGTACATCACATTTATATACAATATATTATATTTCAGCATTGTATTATATCATATTTCACTGATTTGACTCCTAAAACTGACATTTGAACTCTCATTAGAGTTCAATCTTGAGCTCAAACCTCTGTTGAGCGTTACATCTTTGTTTGTTTTACTCTATCATCATAACTTCCCAATGAATTAATCCTGAATCCTGCTGAGGTGGTTTTATAGTTCTAACCTGTTTACAGACTAATCAGAGATCATCAGAGTAGATTCCACTAATATTGATCCCAATATCAAGTTAGTTACTAACAGATCTCTGAAGCCTGAAGGTTGATCAGCTGTTGTCTAAACACACTCTGTCAGTCACTACAGCAGCCTATTTTGGTAACTACACGAGTGTAATGAGCTGCTGTAGTGTTTGTTGGAGTCACAACCGGCCGATCAGCAACTACGACTGGTGACCTTTTTAAACTGGAGAGACTGTGCACATCAGCAGCAGAGTTGATATGTAGTACAAATAAAAAATCAGAGATGTACGAGCACAAAAACATGCGTGATCAGGTGTGTGAGGGTGTAATCTTACAGTGCACCAATGTAATCTGATCTGCGATGTTCGTGAGCTAAATCTGTGTGTGTCACGAGTCGGAAGGTTATGTTTAAACTTTTACCACACAGATTTAACTCTTTGACGTCACAGTTTGGTTTTTCCACACAACCTCATACGTGTCCAGTAATTATACAACTACAGAAAAGACTAAAATCAGTGTTGAGATGTCTTTAGAAACCCCGACAGACTGTTGCTCTGCTGCTGAGGGAGCTGCTGGTTTTAGGATGTGATCTGGTTGATGATGCAGGTGACTGCTGCTCTCTGAAGGCTTCCTCCTCTCTGTCCTCTCGTCAGATCAGTGAGGAGACCAGGCTGTCTGCTGCTGCACCTCCTCACCTCTCCTCTTCCTCCTCTCCCCCCTCCTCCTCCTCCTCTTCCTGCTGCTCCTCTGCGGTTGCTCTTCATGCTGTCTCTTCCTCTTCTTCCCCGGCCCATCAGGCTGCCTGCCCCAGCCAAGGTAATCATGTATGTATCAGGCTGTGCAGGGCTGAGGGAGGGAAGGGGCCGCAGTGTCTTTAATTTATGCTGCTCGGCAGCGGCCAGACAGACAAGTGTGTTCCTCTGGTCTTTGTCTGGAATATGAAACAGCAGCTGACTTGCTGAAGCTGCAACGAGTGATTATTTTCGTTATCAATTAACCTGCCAGTTGTTTAGTCAGTTAAATAGTGAAAAATGCCTTGTTTTGTCCAGCCAACAGGCCAAATGTTCAGATGTTACAGTGTTATAAAACAGAGAAAAGCAGCAAATCATTATTTTAATCAATAATTGTCCTCATTTTTTCCCAGCCAACTAATAAATTAATTGACAAATCATTTAATCTCTAGTGCGTCAGTCTATTTAGACTGAAATATTAGAGTTTGTACTGTAACTGTAATAACACATCTAACAACTGAGTGAAAGTCAGAGGCTTGAACACAGTATTTTATTGAGACTTAAACAGACTTAAAATCACTGGTTACAAAACAGAATCAAGCTTACTTAATCTTATGTACCTGCTGTATCAATAATCTGACCTTGGACTTAGTATTTTAAAATATTAACCAAATAATCGTTTTGAAACCAAATTAATTAACTTCTTAAGAATCAAAACATTTTCATAAAGCATCAGAAAATACCACAACTTACAAGCAAAGGCTCCAAAACATCCATACAGGTTCCTCCACTGAATCACATGACCTCAACTGACTAATGAAAATACAGTCCACTTTTTAGCACATAGGTGTCCACACAGTGAGTTTAAATGCTACCCGAATAATATAATGACAGAAGTCTTTGCTTTGATGTCGATATATACATGAACAACGGCTGCAGCTCAACGTATCTATTAATATATGTAACTGTTATTAGGATAACCAATATATTCTTTAGAATTGTTATAATTATGTTATTATACAATGTGTACAATTATGAGAAACACACACAAAAAGAAGTCCCCAAATCCAAAACCTTTAAAATTATAGGAATTGACAATTGTTAAATTTCAGAATGAAAGCAGCAAATGTTTTAGATTTTTACTTAATAAAATGATTGAAACAAGAATTTATAATTAACATAAATGTTAATTTGAATGTTTCTGCTGATCCGATATTCAGTTAAAGAAATACAACATTTTGCTGTGTGTTTTTGTTTCATTAAAGCGTTTAAGCTTTTATGATTTTAATGATAAAACACTGTTTAGTTTAGTTTAGCCTAGCTTAGCACAAAGGCAGGAATCAGGGGGAAACTGCTAGCCTAGCTCGGGTGTAGAAACAGAAATTTAAAACATGAAAGAATCTAATGTGTCTGGCTGCTGCATCCAGTGAAGATACAGTTTGGTTAAATTCTCTCAGATTTTGTCAGGAACATGTGAACAAGTCACAGGACCTTCTTCGTGTTAGCCGGCGAAGCTAATTTGCTGCTGTCACTCCTGTTAGAGAACGTCTTGTTTTAGCCTCTAAACCACATCTCTGCTTTATATTTCCTGTAGACGCTTTGCTTACTTACACTTACTTGACAAACAAAGAAAATAGTGATCTGTTGCCTGCTTGTTGCTTCAGCTGAGTTTACGTTTGTACACCATGTTGCACCAGCTTCATTAATCTTTAACATAAAATGTAGCTGTAATTACATTTACGTCCACCGACTATTAGAATAACCTGCTTCCAGTGTCTCCATTACATGTTTTTTTTCTTTCTGAGCAGTCGGACTTCACACACAGCATGACCTGAGAATAACTAATCACTGACTGATAGTCACTAATGTTTGGCTGGAGGTTGTGTGACACCCTGCTAATGCTCACTAACCTGTCTGGGTGACACTAAGATTCGTTATGGCTGTACAGGAAGCGCATTGTCTGAATCTAAACCGTAAGAGCCAAATGCATGTCTATATGTTTTATGCCCATCCAGTGAAGCACTGTAGGACTGTTCTGTTCTGTGTGTTTGTTTGTTTGTTATGAAATTTGAAATTTGGATCTGATTGATGAAAACACTGCATGAAACCCATTACATTTGCTAACATATGTTTTCAACTGAAGCTTAGCGCAGCCACAGTTGTAAATCATTTTTAAGCAACTAACAATTATTTTCCTAATAGATTAATCTGCTGATTATTTTTGGTTTGGTGTAAAAAAAAAAACTGGTGAAAATGAAAATAAAATATCTTGTTTTACCCAACCAACAGTCCAAAACCCAAAGATATTTAATTAGCTAATGTTAAGACAAGGAAAATATATTCATAGTTTAATTTAGATCTTTGCTCCTCATCATCAGTGTTTGGTTTCCTGTTTCAGATGTGACGAGCAGCGAAGAAGCCGCAGTTCCCCCCAGTGTCCTCCCCCCTGTGGACGCTGCACCTCCCTCCTCAAGCTTTAACCCCAGTGCACCCCTCCTGTCTGCTGACCCCGCCCAGGTCAGACACGCACCTGACACACCAGGGAGGGGAGGAGTCTGTTACCGTGACAACCCACAGGATATGGGTGGTGCAGGGATAGTTCAAAAATCTGTTCTTTGTAAAGGAGGAACTTTGACAACAAATTAAACTAATAATTTAGATTAGGAGTGTAATAGTGTATCATTGACAAAATGTCTTGATACAAAAATGTGAGAATTGTTAAGAATGCCAGAGGATACAACTAAATGTGAGACATTTATAGAGTGAACTGTCAGTGGTGTCAAAGGCAGCCTGAAAAAACGTTCTCAAAAAAAGATCTAAAAACTCTAACGATGTTTTGTTTTTCAGATTGGTTTGTAGAAATATTGTAAACAGACATTCATGTTCTCCTCAGGATGCAACTTTATGGATCTTATCATCTAGCGCCACCAGCAGCAATACTTTATTTT
Organism: Nannoperca australis; assembly: GCA_036023655.1. NCBI lineage: Eukaryota > Metazoa > Chordata > Actinopteri > Centrarchiformes > Percichthyidae > Nannoperca > Nannoperca australis. The sequence continues at coordinate 9,776 of JAVQJD010059594.1, read as the reverse complement.
ATGATAAAATACCTCCAGAACTAATGCCTTCCCCATTAGCGTCTGTAGGCTGTTAGCATGCAAGCTTGGTCAACATAACCTGCAAAAATGGGCTAACATAGTCATTGTGAGCACGTTTCAATGCTAATGTTAGCATTTAGCTTAAAGCAAGTTTGTTTCAGTGGTTTTCTGATGTTGCTTCGTGTGTTTGTCTGCAGGTACAACAACCTGCTGTCAGTCTGTCTGAACACACACACTGTGGAGCTCCTACAAGTATTACTACTGCTACTACCACTATTCCTACTATTACTGTCTGGTCAGTATCAAATAACAGTGCAACTACCATAATATAAATTAGAAACTTTAAATAAATATCCAGGCTTCTTTGACTGTTGAGTGAAGTGTTGGAGTTGCAGTGTGTTGAATATTAATGATATCTTAACAGCAGTGGGAATGTGTCTGGGTTTATTGCGGTCTTGTCCATGTCTTACTCCTTTTCTCGCTATTTATTCAGAATAATGCCAAAAAAGGTGTAGTGAAACCTGGTAAACACCAGCTAACACTGCTGCAAGCTGGTCCTGGTCCAAACAGCTAACTGTTGTACAGCTACAATTACTGCTACGACTTCTGCTAATAGTCGCTGCCGTTTTGAACGTTTATGAAAGAAAAATGAGCTGATTGGACAAATGAGGCGGGTTAATGATGTCATGTGATGAAGCCATGTTTGAGCAGGTGTTTAAAACATCTTCATCCCCATCTCTTTCTCTTCTTCAGTTGTGGCTGCTCCTCTTCCTCCTCCAGACCAGTTGAAACCACTTGCTTCTCCTGCTGCGCAGTCTGCTGTCCTCTGCTTCCTACTCACCGGCTCTCCCTCTCCTGCTCCAACAAACATTTTATTACGCAGCTCACCCATCTTCTCAGCTCCACCCTGATGGAGCAGAAGGGGAATCAAGAGGAGGGGGAGAGGGAGGAAGAGATGGAGGAAGAGACAGAAGAGAGGGAGGAAGAGAAGAGGTCTGAATCCAGAGAGGTTCAGTGTCATGTGGATGGCACCGAGGTGGAAAGTCCCAGGTAATTTAACCAGCAATCTTCTGAGACAATATTGTTCTGGGATTCCTAGAAGTTCCTTAAAATTCTCGTTGGTTTGGTAAAAATGTATAATATAATATTAATCCACGGTTTTATGATCATTATTCCAGTCCAAGCTCCAGGGACGGGTACTTTGAGATGGGTCTGGATGACTCTGTGGAGGAGTCGGTCTGTTCCTCCACGTCACTTCCTGTTCCTCCTGCAGAGGAGCCCAGCAACCCCCAGGGGGAACTGTGTGAAGAGGAGGAGGAGGAGGAGGAGGAGGAGGAGGAGGAGGGGGAGGTGCAGGTCACCAGGGTTCTGTGGTGCTACTGTCTTCAGGTGAAGGAGAAGGTGGAGCAGAAGGAGGCGTGTCTGGTGCTGACGGACAAGCTGTTGGGCCTGCTGTACCGATCAGATGATTTCACATCGACCAATCAGGACACAGGTAAGCACACAATCGGCCTCAGTTAAACTTGTTTGCATTATACAACACTGCTCCGTGCTGAAATATTAAGAGTGACCTGTTGTCCTTTTTCTCAGACCAGGAGCAGAGTCCGCCTGTGGAGGAGGTGCTATCCAGCCTGCAGCTGAACCTCCTGCTGCCGTACTCCCAGCTCCTGCTCTCCTCCCGAGCCGAGCTGCCAGACACTTGCCTCGCCTTTGGCCTCCAAGGCAGTCCGACCCGCTGGTACATCTTCTCTGAGGCCGAGGAGCTCCGGCAGACCAGGACTGAGCTGTCGGTGCTGATCCAGGTCAGAGAGCAGCATGTGAGCCATTTAGAGTCCCTAAATTTAAAGAAAGGCTTCTGCTCAATCAATCTCTCGAGGGCTTTTTGGTTTTCATTACATTAGTATTTCCATCATCTTGTCACACATAATAAAATCGACACAATTAAACGTAATAAGATCCAACTTCATTCGTCACAGTTCAGTCTGTAATTTGGTCAAACAGGTTTATTTTCTTCCTTATTTTGTAGAAATATGTTTAAGAGTACACGTTGTTACAAGAAGTGTAATGCATCAACACCAAACAACACAGGTATCATGTTAATTAGCATGAATCACTGTGTCAGCACCTGGAAATCTAAAACCTTCTCACTTGTTTGTCCAGGCAGCAGGTTCTCAGACTGACCCGGAGCCCCCCAACACGCCACAGCTCCTCCCCCGCTCACTCATCAACTCCTGGGAGCTGGAGGAGAGTCAGGGAGCCCAGGGAGGCTATCCTGCCCACCTCCTCCCCTCCTCCTCTGCCTCCTCTGCCTCGGACACCCACCCTCTACTGTCAGACATCTTATCTGAGACAGAAGAGCCCAGCCTCCCTTCGCTCCACTTTCTCACCCACCGACACCTCTGGGTGCTGAAGATGGACTTCAGAGAGCTGGCAGAAAGAGAGAGGAGGAGCACTGACCTTCATCAGTCCTCCTCCTCCTCCTCTTCCTCCTGGTGCAAGTTGGTCCGTGTGCCTCTCGGCTCTGTGGTGCTTCACCCCAGAGAGAAAGCGTCTCAGGTCGGGGAGAGAACCTGCAACACCTCCTGCCCCGACCCCAAACACCCCCACAGGTACGGAGGCTGTGTTTGGATGAACGGATGTTTTAACTCTGTGGCCGTGTTGTTTTTTTTGTTTTGTGTGTATTTCTGCACGTAATTATAGACGCACTCTGTTATGAAGGTTCATACTCATTGTATATTACACAAATTTTAAGTTTGTACGATTTGAAAGGACTTGTGTGTCTGCAGGAAACTTTACAGGACTAAAAACTGAAAACAGCATCAAGTATGTGTTTCTCGGCTAGCTAAGTAAGTAGTGTTAGTATATTTAGTTTATATTTATATGTAATTCATAACTTATTTTTTATTGATCAGTTTTACTGATTGATAAAATGAAACATAATAAAACTATAATTATTACGGTGGCACACAAAGATGAAATCCACGTCTTTGTGAAAAAGAACAATAAAATTGATTCATACATTATATGTTCTCAGTATTGTTTGCTTCATTCTTTAGTTTCCTTGTTTGAAGGATTGTCGTCATCTGTAATTTAACCACCAGGAGGAGTCACACTGTGGAGCTGCTGCTGGCCGGTCAGAGGCTGCTGCTGCTCTTTCCTCTGGCCCAGGACAGGAGCTCCTTCCTGGGGGAGCTGAGCCAGCGGAGAGCCTCTCTGGAGGGGCTGAAGATGGTGGCCCTGCCCTGGTCCTGCACGCTCTGCCCACACCAAGGGCAACACACACAAGGTGAAGACGTGCTTATACACTCAGACCAAGGAGGGAATTTTCCTCTGACCTTATTTCAGCTGATTTGGTTTCATTTGACCCTTTCTGGTTTGTTTGACACCTCCTTGCTGTTGTGTCCTCAGGCTGCTACAGATCCAGAGACCAGTGCTGTTGTACCTGTACCAGGAAATCACACAGCACCAGCAGGTAGACTTCTGAATTACTTCTGTTTAGTCCAACACAGATTACGTTCTCTTTACGTACCTGCAGAATTCTTCTTCTTGTGCCTGCATTCGCAACTGCATGCTAATATCACACTTTTACTTTGATTAAGACCATAAAGTGTTTCCCAGTTTCACAATGTACTAATCTTATCAGGGCACTCATGTGTATCTGTGAGTGTATACAACATTTATTTATCTAAAACAAACCTTAATGCAGAGTTAATGCTAATGGACGTCAGTGAAGCCTGACTGATACATTGACACAGTAGAAAGTAAGAAACATCAGAGGTTTGACGTCATATTTAGTTATATTATATTTTCATTTTGTCACCACTTCTGCTCCCTCTTCTTCCGTTGCACTCCTCCCCCCTCCTCTTCAGCTGGGACTCCTCCCGCCTCCAGGTGGAGGAGAACCAGCCGTCCCCCCACCTCACCCCGGGTCTCTCCCCAGGACTGAAGCTCCTGGCTGGCCTCGGAGGAGAGCAACTGCTGGCCTACTTCCACAGATATATAGCAGTGGTACGACACACACACGCACACACAGTTGTGTTACTATTCTCTCTGAGCTGTTTAAGATTTTGGTAGCTAATGAGAATTTAATTGATTTATACACTGATAATTTTTTCAGATTATCAATCCATCGTTTTTTCTCTAGAATGTCTTGATATGACAAAAAGTATTGATCAGAGGCAGTGTTCATGTTCAGAAAGATATTTAGCAGATTATGTGCTGTTTTTTTATTTATTCCTTCTTAACTTTTTAACTTTTTAACTTTTTTTGTGTCAGTCTGAGGCGGAGGAGGTGAGACAGGTCCTGTGGCTGTCTGTGGTTCTCTACACGTCTCCAGAGTCTGAGCTCACCTGCTGCCTGCTGCTCTCCACTGACACAATCTACTTCCTGTTGGAAGACTCCGCCTCCGCACTCGGCCATCACTCAGGTAGGAGGAACTGACATGATTGGTTTAGCAGAGTAAGAAAAGATTACATCACATTACATTCTTGTTTTTTTATTAATTTAACAGTTTATTTCCTGGTGTGTGGTGAATATTACAAGCTCAGAGAGGCACACGCGTGTCTGTAGACTTTACATTTGTTAAATCTCTCCTCTTTTTATCTCTCTATCTGTCAGTGTTGGACATAATGGATTCTGGAGATCCGGACGTCTGTCTGTGCTGCTGTCTGTCCATCAGACTGTCTGAGCTGATGTCTGTCAACGTGGGACTATTCGACCAGTACTTCAGAGTCTTAGGTCAGTGGACATGCACACACTTTGTCTCCAGTGTTTGCAGAGGTCAAACAAATTCATGCTGATATTAATCTGTCACCCTGTTACCCATCTGTGGATTCTCTCTCGCTCTCTCCCCGTGTTTGCAGGTCGTTCGGCCGAGCACATTGTGTGCTGTCTCAGCAGGGACAGTTACGGGACGAGCGTCTTCCTCCAGGAGCTGATGTCGGCTCTCAGTCTGCAGCAGCAGCAGCTTCCTCCTCCAGAGCCGTCAGATCAGGACTTCTACTCCCAGTTCACCAGCACAAACACAGGTGACCATGCAGAGGAAATATGACATCAGATCCTACCTGGACAACCTGATTGGTTTGCGATCAATCACACACTTCCCTCTACACTTAACTCATAACTCATCATTCTCACACAAAAATAAAAAAGGAGTGAAGTGAAGGAGATTACAGAAGCAGTGTATTCACCATTTCCTGCTTTATATATGACATCCTTGATTATAAGACCTTCTCCTGTTCCAACAGCTTTTTCTGGAGAAAGATAAGAAACATTTTGAATAAAATATTTTTTTCATTGTTAACATTTAAATGAAAATATACAGAAACCAATTAAAACAAAATAACATATAATTAATAACACATAATTTGAAAAAGAATCTGCTTTAACCAGTGGAGGTAGCTGTTCCTTTCAGCTTATTAACTTTGATAACAGGCTGTTGTTGTTGTTGTTGTTGTTAATGAGACACGTGAGGTGTTCATCATCCTTGAAGCCTTTTCTCTTGTGAAACATGAAGCACTTTCATGTCGAACAGAAATGCTACACTCTCTTACTGTAACACAGATGCCAGTGAGAACAGAGAGTATCTAGTCATCAAATAATAATATGGCCCCTGTTTAAAAGTAATATCCAGAAATAAAACATTGTCTCATACGACATTTAAAACTAATGATTAAAATTGGATGAGTAAAAATAAATAAATAAAAAGAATCCCATTTTATTCAGTATTGTTTGTTCCTATAATCAGCTATCTTTGGTACAAATGAGAATGTGTACTAACATGTTTGAATATTTATCTGTTTAAAACACACAATATACAGTTTTTATTTAAAAGAATGACTTATTAGAGAGGAAGCCTAATCTAAATTGTTGAACTGGTGTTAAGATGTGATTATGTCTCCCCCTGCAGGTAAGATGCAGAACTACGAGCTGGTCCACAGCAGCAGGGTGAAGTTTATTTATCCCAGCGAGGAGGAGATGGGAGACCTGACCTTCATTGTGGCAGAGAGGAAGACTTCGGCCAGTGCAGCTTCCTCATCCTCGCGCTCCTTCAACGTCCTGCTGTACCTGCTGGTCTTCCAGGTAAGAACTTCTTCCGCTGTGATTTCAAGGGGACGTACATTCATCATGTGGCTTCAGATGAATGCTAGTGTTGCTCCATATCTGCTTAATGTGTAAATGGGCAACTGTTTGACAACAAGTTCACAATATGAACTTGAGGGGTTTAACAATGCCTGCATGTGTGTACATAATATGTTGTCCAATCTTTGTAATTGCTTCTGTTTAGGTTACTCATTTTAAATTCCATTATAAAAGAATTATATTTTTTCTCCTTGTCTCCAGGTCCAGATCCCCAGCTGTCTGCCCAGCCAAGGCCCAGCTCTCTCAGGCCTCTCCACCTCTGTTTCTGGCTCCGCCCCATCTCCTGTACTCCAGCCCAGGACTTTGATCCTGACCAGCACCGACGTGTTCCTATTGGACGAGGACTACGTCAGCTATCCTCTGCCTGACTTCGCCAAAGAACCTCCCTCCAGGTGAGCCTTTACCTATCTTTATCTAGGGGAATCACTTAAGAGCAGAATTATTCACAGTGATGGTTCAGGAGGCAGGGCCGACAAACATTAAACAACTAAACCAGTGAAACGTGTCGCCTCCCCTGGAAGCAGCAGAGTTGTAATTTGGCAGCAAGTTTAAAAAAAGAAGAAGAAAAAAGCAGTTTCCTCCGGTTCGTGTCTGTCTGCTGCAGGAAAAGAGGAAGAAGAGGAGACACTGACTGGCAGGCGAAACACTGTGTGTGACGTGTAGACAGTTCAGTCACAGATACTGACGGAGTCACAGGGAACACGAGGCGTTCAGGGGGAAAAAACAGCTGAAATCAATATTCACTGATGCCTGAAAACAGAGCCAGAACATCGAATCAGTCACTGTGAAGAGGAACAGGAGACTAGCTCATCAGTAACTCACGGACATGTTTTTATTGATCAGGGCTCAGTGTGTGAGATAGATCATTTCAAGGGATCCTTAAGTATTGACTGTTTGTTAATACACAGTGTGATATAGGCATTCATTAAAACGTGTAGTTAACTTGCACTGGACATAAATATCAGCGTGTATACAGAGTTCCTATAATATTTTGTGTCCCACAGCGTTGTTACGCATCTAATTGCTATTTCACTTCATGTCATTATTCAGATTGACGTCGTGTTCATGTTAGCTCTTTTCTGTTTGGGAGGAGCGTCATCAGTGGTGACTGACATATCTGTCCCAGTGATGTCGTTTTCATTAGCTTGGAGCCTAGCAAAAGAATATGTTGATTTAAGGGTTGTTTACTCTGTGGGTCGACTCACAACAACCTGTACAGCTGCTGCGTCCGTTTCATACACATTTTTCTATTTTAATCACTGATCAGATAAGAGTGGTTGTGTAAGATTAGTCATTATCTACTACAGTAGAAAAATATGAACCAGAACCGGACAGCCTCTTTGTCATAAATGTTATTTCCCTCACAAACAAAACATTTTAAATTCTAAATGCTGTTTTGAACAAACAGCAGCACTTCTGAGATCCACCTGAGAGAAACGCTGCAGAAACAGAAGCATCGACAGTTTTATCAGGCCAGAGGCATCGCTGATCGCCTGCATCGCTCCCTCTTAGTGTGGAGAACACTAATGGAAACTGATGGGTGCTGTTTGTTTGTGTTGCTCTGCAGTTCATTGACTCACTATGTCGTCCAGGAGGAAATTGTTCCAGTGTTTTAACTCGGTTACAATCCACCAGCTGATACAGATCCATTAAAATCACCCTGCGTCCCAAATAATAGACATAAACTTGAATAAGAAAACGCACCTCGCTTTTGAGTCAAGATTAGAATCATTTTTGATGTTATTTGTTTAATTGAAGTGACAATGTGAAAGGGGTCGCTTGGACTGACTAACCTACACAGAATTACCATCTGAAGCTGCACCTCCTCTCGGCTTTATGGAGCTTTCTAGTGAGGTTCATCTCATTGTTTAGCTGTCCAGCTGCAACTTTACTGTTCACTCTCACCTTAAACGACACCTTTCATAGTGTCGTTTTATGCTTCAGCAGGCAGCTTCTTTCAGAGAAAAAGCTCTAAAAAAACCCTCTGTACACGACCTGCTCAGCAGCAAACAGCAGACAGACACAGTTAGAGACTAGCTGGCGAACATAGTGCAGATTAGCCCGATATTGCCCTCAGGAGTTGGTAGAGACCAAAAACGGAGCCAAATGGAGTGACTATTGGACTTCCTTTCTGGGTTTTGGGTGTTATCACAAGTGTGCTCTGTTGCACCTGTAACCACACCCAACAGTGACGTCACAGGTCACTGCAGCAAGCTGAGTAGTTAATCCACTGGAGGTCAGCAAAACAAGGTTTTCAGAGGCTGTTTAATTACTCTTTAAACATTTTTAAGACGATGAAGCGGCTGCACAACGCTCTGCTGCCTCTTATTTTAACACTTAACACTTGTTTTACCTTCAATTTGAGTCCCAGTTGGATTTATTACAGGCTTACTTTCTGGATGATGTGGATTATTTTAATTGGACAACATCAGCTATGGACTTCCACAGTCCATCTGATAACATAAATGTCTTTGATAGCATCAAATATCTCTGTTGACACTGTAAATGTGATTAATTAGACATTTCTTCTGAAAGAATGAAGGATTGTTGTGTGTTTGATTGAAGTAACGTCTCTCTGTGATGGTTATTGGCAGTATGGGGGTAGTAATCCTCCTCCTTCTCATCTTCCTCATCATGTCCTTCTGCAGGGAGCGGTACCAGCTGCGTGAAGCTCGGAGGATCCGGGACCTGGACCGGGTCCTGCTCGGGTACCAGACATACCCTCAGGCTCTGACCCTGGTGTTCGATGACCTGCCCGGCCCCGACCTGCTCTGCCACCTCACCATGGACCACTTCACCGCCGGAGGGGAGGGGGGTCTGCCCAGAGGGGGCGGAGCCAGCGGGGGCGCAGAGGGCGAAGTCCAGTGGTGTGTCTTTGTCCCGGGAGCTGACAGCAGAGAGAGGCTGATTTCGCTCCTCGCTCGCCAGTGGGAGGCACTGTGCAGCCGGGAGCTTCCGGTGGAGCTCACCGGCTGATTGGTCAACAGGGATGACGGACATATGGACGACTGTTCAGCACCTAGTTGGTCATTGGGAGCTGATTGACAGGCCGAGTCATCATATGACCGGAATAATTTACATTCAGGTTCAGGTTTGATTGGCTGTTTAAAGGTCTCAAAATACTTCCAACGGAGTAGTTTGTAGAAAGTGAAGTCTGACCTCGTTTAAAGGCAAAGCATTTCCTAACTGCTCTGAATGGTCATTTCAGTCACTCCTGAAGGCATTCATGGTGTTTGGAAGTCGTTATGTTATGATTGGAGGGAGGGGGGGAAGAGAGCTTGAGAGAGAAGTCTAAAACCCGTCTACAACACCTCCACACACCTGGCCAACCGCACCGGATCATCGCACAATTACTCGCCGTAAGCACACCAGAGAAGACAAATAGCGGGGCTGTATCTTGACATCACGTGTTGTGACAAAACTTTATTTAAATGACATCCTCACTTCAAGAAGACCAATGCAGCGGCCTTGCTGTGCCTCAGAGGGAAGTCGTTCATATGATGTGCAGTCCGACGATGACAAAAGTCAGAGTGATTCTTCATATTTGAGAGTCCTCACTAGAAAGTGGGTTGAAAAGCATGCTGTTATACCCAAGTTCTCTCTCTCTCTCTCTCTCTCTCTCTCTCTCTCTCTCT
>JAVQJD010059587.1:0-18633 GCA_036023655.1 Nannoperca australis | reverse complement strand
TCCACCCTCATTAGATTAGCGGCCTGTGAAAGTCTTTTAATTTTGAGCAAGTGCCATTTCTGTATACCAGTGTGCCAGTAATCCCTTCTCTCCAGGGAGATGAGAGGAGAAGGAGTGAGCTACAGAGATGAGAGTAGTGAAGGGCGGAAAACTGGAGGGATCTTTTAATGTCTGACACTTAATCATCATTGAAGGAACGTAAGGGTAACCACCAAGGCCCTTCTCTACACTGTTGGACAACCCGCCCTGCCAGGGCTAACACAACGAGAAAACCAATTCTAATCTTCCCCTGGCCATGCACAGAAATGATTCCCCAACAGGTGAATGCCATTGCTGAATTAAAAGCTCCGCCCATTCTCAGTGGTAGAGTATAGGCATGTATTCTTATGCAAATGCATGCTCTCTTCATCTTTTCATTGTACTCTTGCCTCAAAAGCTGGTGGAATATCCTGACCAGGAGCATCCAAAGCGAGAGATAAATGGCTGCCTTTACTTCCCTCAAAGACCCACAGATCTTTATTTTATTTTTTTTTTGCATAGAAATTAGTGGATGTCTATCTGTGAGGGTCCTTGAGTGAACCAAGTGAGCCAACTTCTCTGTGGTACATTTCTCTACAGAATTATTAGTCTGTCCCGGTCCTTTTTCCCACCCTCCGTAGTAGGGCTTAACGATATTGCAAAAATAATTGAGATTATATAGACAGATATTGAGATTGTAATGAGTCATGATTTTAGTGGGAATGATGATCTTTGCTGTGGTCTCAACCAAACAAGCATGTCCCCTTACGTCTGAAGAATATGATTTGTAGGCCGGGGCGTCTCTGTAGCACCATAATGCTTCATTTCTAATGGTATGTTGTGACACGTTTGACCTTTTGTCAAAAAAGTGCAGCTCCTGCGATTTGGATATTGCACTTGGCCATATTGCAATTTCAATATTATTTCGATTCATTGTTCAGCCCTACTCCGTAGCGTCCTTCCCTCTGCACTACAAAGTCCAACTGGGGCTTCCACTGCTTGGCAGTCTGGCACCACATTTCCCTCCTGGGTCTCCCAGTTCACGGTTCTCTCAGCTGCATGTGACTCCAGAATGGTGGGCTTTATGTTGCAGTCAATCTTTACCTTTCTGATTTAATGTCAACTCAATGATAATGAATATGTTGTTGTTGTTAAGGGATAGGTTAATTGTGGAGAGACAGTCATCTGCTGTCCAGAACAGGTTATCAGCGAGCTGTCTCCACCGTGGTTCCTGGAGCTGGCACATCTCTTCATTACTGGGTGTTCGGTGAGATCTCTAGAGAACGGGAAAGAGAAATGTTGCATTGAAAATGTCCATCTCCTTCACCATCCAGGTGAAGGCTCACTTTAGCTGCACTTGTGAGCTTGTCTACGATGATCTTCTGACAGTTGTTTTGGTTTTTGCTGGTGTGCAGTAGTTCTTGGAAATTTTCTAACTTTGCCAAGTTCACAGGGTTTTTATTGTTATTGTTTGACCACTCTCCTCTGTGCCTATTTGAATCAAGGGTGAAATAAAAACAACCCAGCTTTGCACCCCAGGTCAGAATATCCAGTTCCAAAGGGCATATTTCAGTAGGGGTTGTGTTGGCTGGAGGTTTCTCTGTTTTACAGGTCAGACTGTTTCACTTCTGTGAAGATCTCACAACTTCAAAATTATTGAACTGCCCCATATCTTTGAGAGAGACTCTGTTTGAAGGACTACCTGCAGAATACAGATGTTTGCTGGCAACAAATTTCATTCAATTCATTTGAATACCAAAACATCTGCTTTTGTTTTTGCAGTGCCTTGGATTTTTGTTGTCTCTGCAGTGACTTTATAATGAGCTACCTCACCTAGGTGAAATATTTTGTTTGCTGTTGATCAGACTTTCACCCTAAAACCGAAAAAGATGTTGTTGATATTCAGTAATTTTTACTGGTGAAAAAAAGACAAGCTGGCATGTTGGTACTTTTTTATGGTTGAATTATTCTAGAAAAGACAGCTATTCTACCATCCAATATGTGTACTGTATACTGGCAGCTTTACTCTTTGTCTGGAACATGTTTGCATTGATCATCAGCGAGCCAGTAGGGAAAAGAAACAGATCTGTTTCCTGCTCTCCATAAAAAACCTGAATGTAAAATAAAATGATTACAGATGAAACTGCTGCCGTGTGTGTGTGTGTGTGTGTGTGTGTGTGTGTGTGTGTGTGAGAGAGACATCAAACACAGATCTTCCTGCCTTGGTATTGGTTTAAGGTAATGCACAGTTGTTGACAAAGTACCCTCTTAAAATTACTCAACGGGCTGATTTAAGCCAGTATTATACCCTCCGCGTCCGCGTGTCCGCAGCCGTCCGCTAGTGTGCAAATTACGTCGTTTGCGTCATCAGAGCAGTCCGCTACGGCTCCGCGCGTACGAACGTGTACCGGGCAATCAAGTATGACCGCGCGGACTCGTCCGCAAACCAACAGCACCGTGGGAAAACACGCCGTCCACCACACTTTCAAACTTTTCTTTTTTTCTCTTTTTGCGCTCGGTACAACAGACCAAGCAGCTCTTCTTCTTCTTGCATGAGTGTCGTCATGTTTGATTAGTTGTTTGTGTAGACGCCGATCTACTGCGCATGCGCATGTGTCAAACGCGTCTGCCAAGCGGGCTCTAAAAACAAGTATAATTTGAAATGCTCCGTGTACGCGAGGTCCGCGACCGCGCACGAACGCGTCCGTTCTGGAGTATAATCCAGGCCTTATTGGTTGTGTGGCATGTTGATATGTTGCACATGTTATACTTCAAATTCATTTTCTGAGTTAGACAGCTGTACATGTAAAACATAAACTGTATTGAATTCAATAAGTCATTTTTATTTGATTGGTGCAGCTGCCATGCAGCCACTCTTTCTCTCATTTCCTGGTGCTTGTTTCCGTCAGCCTGTAGCCCATCACTACCAGTATCTGCCTTTTCCCAGTTGCTTGCAGATTTTAAGCGCTAATCTTTACAACTTGACACATTTTTACAAAATAAAAATGTAGGATCATATTTGTCTATTACAGTCATATTCTTACAGCAAAATGTCAAGCCATCAGTTACGTGGTTGTCTGACTCTGCACTTGCAATCTGATTTTAACAATTGTAATGGTATTTTTGCTCTCTTGGATAGTGACAGGAGTGATGACAAACAAAAATGAATGTGATACAGATTCAGTCCCACAATGATGTAAGGCCCATTGTATGCACCGCAGCCCAGTGGATGCCCTAGGCAAGGATTCAGAAAGGAGAAATGCCACTCACTCTTTTAGAATGTCCAAATGTTATTGACTTGGACTGCCTGTGAAAGTCAAGTGAAATGTTGAAATCTCCACACTTCAGCTGTAAACATGGACAAAGGATATCCAAAAGCTTTGATGTGGACAGTGAAGAGTCTGGACCATGCGGTACTGAAAGTTTTGAAGGAAATATTGAATAAAGTGACTTAGTGTAACTCATTGGGACAGGAAACATTGCTTTCTTGAATGACATTTAAGCATCATGTCAATACTGTGAAAGCTGTATTTTCACTTTAGTTTGTCTCAAATGGCCCATTCACATTTGTTTTAGCATTTGATCAACAACACTGGCAATACTCAGATTTTGGTTGTTGTTGTTGGAACTACGCATTGGTCTTGGTGTGTCTGTGGGTATGTATCAAAGATCATTAGTGATACACGTGTTTAACCTTGGTTTAGGATTTGTGGTGCTTTCTCTTTTTCCCCCTCTTCAAAGATGGTGCTACACTTTGTGTGCAATGCAGGGAATGATACAAAGATACACCCAGACCAGCTCTTAGGAGGAAAAAGTATAGGAGGGCAATGGCTTTTGTGCTTGGGGATCAATTTTCCAGGGCTAATCTCCTGCCTGTGAACCACCCTCCGCTTTCCACTCTTCCTCCTGCTCCATCTCGCTCTCTCGCTCACTCTGATGGATCTCCATTGACTGACACAGCGCAGGGACTCGGCCATGCATGCAGCTCTGGCCCATGGGTGCAGTCTCCCTCTATTCTCTCTCTTTCTCTTCATCTCTCTTTCCCCTCTCTTCTCAAGAAAGATTCATTAATTAGTAATGGAGACTTTACAAAGCACTGTTGGTTCTCTCTCTCTCTTTCTCCTTGCAGATAAGGAGGAGGAGGAGGAAGAGAAAGTGGAGAGGAGAGAACCTTCTGGCCAGGCTTGGTAGAATCCCCCTGAGCACAGTCGATCACAAGGCATTAATCTTGCTGTTTAATGACCGACTGCTGCTGTAATTGCTAATATACACATGAGCAACTGGGGAGGGGACCTCCAAAAATGTTCCTTAGCCTTTACTAAATTCCTTAACTTTGTCGTCAGTATGGACCCCAGATTTAGAAACTTGTGTGTCATGTGGGGATATTTAGGCCTGTTCATGTATGTTATAGGAAAGGTGTGTTGCACTTTTGTGTCAAAAGGTGTTTCCTTGCTAGAGGTAGATGTGAGTATTCTTAATAGAGCCGCCGTGCACCTGTTTAAGAGCTCTTATAAAGGTCAGCTCATCCGGGCCTGCTACACGGGAGGCAGAGACATGAAAGTGTCCCAGCCGTCAGCTGAGCTCATAAATCTTTGTCTAAATGAGGCCACTCATCTCTTGCCCTGTGCACTGACCAACTCACACCCTTCCCCGCCCGCCTACTGCATGTGCACTCTCATAGCTGTCACCAAGCTGGAATTTTGGGTCACAGATGTAAGAATTTATTTTTTTAAACGACCTTGGATAGCTGAAGTGTTCATTATAATTATCTGCGACTCTTCAAAACTGCTTATTTGCACAAGAACAGTCGAGTGCATATGGTAAATGTTTCAGTCAGAAATGCCCTGCAATTTCCACCTGTGAGGATTTGATGTCATATCATAATAAACTGAACAGCATAATGAATCGATAATGAAAGTAGGTAGTTGCCGTCGTAGCTTTCACTTCCAAGATTGTACGATAAGATGGTTGAACTGAGGTTGTGTCCTGTTTTGTTTGTGGAAAACTCCTGTGCAGGTTTTGCTGTTTTGCAGCTTGCAATCTCAGCGCACGAATGAAGTGTCACACAACGTTCTGTTACAAATTATGACCTACTACTTTTCAATTTACTATATCCCATGATTATTGGTGTAGTAAAAAGTGGTTTTCAGTTTAAGGCAACGTTGTAAAATGTTGTTGTTTTTAGATGATTTTGCCAGATTGTTCTAGATTTTTCTTTTTTTGCAGAGCAATGTTGATGCTTTCTCAAAGAAGCCGAATGGGTTGTCACTCAAGGAGCTGGCATTGAAAGTGCACCAAGGATTTAGTTGTCCTGTTGTTGTGGCAGTTCGAGTCCAAAGACATCTGTCATGGGGGTTCCTCCCATTAATGAAATGGTAAAGCCAAGTCCTGAATAGATGTTTGGTGTTATTTTAAAATTTAGTTTTTCAAAGTTTGCATTGCCATGTGTACTGAGTGAGTGTCACATTGTTTACATTGGATTTCAACTACAACATTCTTTGGGTCTGAAGTGGTGGTGGGGGGGGGTGCTGCTGCAGCTGCAGCAGGCATTGCATGATGAACATGAGGTCGTTAAGACACTTGATGTAAACCAGACGCCTGTTGAGTAAAGCTGCTCTACTCTCGAGGGAGAGACTGAGGAGGAACAGGCGACAGAGGAGGAGGAGGTGGTACGGGGCAGATGTGGTCTTGGCAGAGGAAAGCAGGTGGGATTGCCATGGCGCTTGATGTGAAAGTCGATGTAGGGAGGTCTCTGCCAGTTTTCATTCACAGACAACTGAAGTAAGACTGCAGGTTAAACTGCAAGATCCACCTAGGTTGATGTCACTGTTGCCATAGATTTAAGCCCTGCTGCTCTTCTCCTTTCCCCCGTCTTTCAAACGTTATCAGTCATGCTGATCTTTTTAGCATTAGACTTTGGCCTAAATCGTATTTTGTTTTCTTTTTTTCCCTGTCTTTTCCCTTAATCCGCTGTCAGTGCCTCGGATGTTTTTTCTGGTTGACTTTTTGCCCTCTTGTCTGCCATGTCTAACGGGATGGCCAGACCAGGTGCTAAATCACTCAAAGTAGACTTGGTTAAAAGCATTCTTGATCCC
The DNA here is from genome assembly GCA_036023655.1 of Nannoperca australis. Classification (NCBI taxonomy): domain Eukaryota; kingdom Metazoa; phylum Chordata; class Actinopteri; order Centrarchiformes; family Percichthyidae; genus Nannoperca; species Nannoperca australis. The sequence continues at coordinate 12,520 of JAVQJD010059587.1, read as the reverse complement.
ATGCATACTTTGTCACATCCACATTTTATAGAAACTTAAATGGCTTCATACTGTTGGTGATTTTATTTTTAATCTGCCGTTGCTGTTCATTTTTAATGGGAAATTGCTGTTTTCCTTTTTTTCCCCCCCGAGTTCCTGATTTTATCCCTCAAGATGTGTGTGCACTTGAATTGATTTGTTGCTCTTAAAATCATTAGCCACGTTAGCTCCCTTTACTTGGCAGGTAGCCTGAGGTTGTTTTCCTTTTGGTTGTATGTAATATTTAAAGGTTAGCTGAACTTGCTGTGTCTAGAGGAGCGGTGGCATTTGATGGGGTTGGGATACTTTTTGTTTTTTCCTTTTTTTATTTTTATTTTTAATTGACATTCTTTCAACATTGTTCCACCAGTTGTTTATAATTGCATCCATGCAACATATCTGGCTGTTAGCTTAAACTCAGGAAAAGCATAAAACTCCTTAAACCAGCTTCTCCAACCTGCCATGCTGGCACAGTGCCCATCATCCCTCCGTTGTTGAAAGCCCGACTCCAGCCAGTGTAACTCTTTAACCAAAAGACAGAACCATGGCAACCAGATTGCCGTTGTAGTGTACATGTCAAAGTCAATTATGCTGGTCAACATAATTAGCATTAACAGCAATAGCATGGATATTAGTATGGATAGCGATAGCTGTCACTCTCAACCTGCAGAGCCGGGGGGGGGGTTCGTTTTGTTCACCTGCGACTGATGAGCCGACTCATGATCGAGCCCAGCTATATAATTATAATATTTATTATTATAGACCCGTGGCCAAGCTGACCGGAGGGAGAGACTGATCCATCTGGTACTTCATCACAGATTCATCAATACACATCAGTCAATCTACTGATATTTATCCCCCCTCATATCACCCACAGAGACCAGGTTACATGTCAGTAACAGATATATGAAATCAGATGATGGCTTACCTTTTGTAAATTAAATAAAGTTTTCTTTCCTGCCAAATCTTGGATTTATCAAGATGATGAAATGTTACCGAATCAAGACTTTGACATCTGCCAATTGACATAAACAAACAGAGGCGTTATAGGAGAAGCAACACACTTGTGGCACTCATCCATTCTCTTCATCTGAGTAGCTGCGACCTACGATTGTGCAGCTGCTCACTCACTTGGCCTTTTGCTTAGTAAGAGACTTGATCTCATTGGTCCCTTTGCAAAACTGATTACACATCTACAAAACTCTATATACCTAATTCAATTTAATTCAGTTTTATGTATGTAGCGCTATCTCAAAGTCATCTCAGAGCAGTAGTACAGTACAGTTCTACATAGAGATGCAAAGTAATTGATGACATGTTTTTGGACTAAGCATCTCTCTTATTCATATCTGGTTAAGGCTCCATCATAAATATTAACTATTTATTTATTTACTTTTATTTACCCATGGTAGGCCTGCTGAGTATGATTTTCCGCTGTGCCCTTCAACACTCATGAACACGCACACTCCACACAGAAAGGCCCACGGTTGGGTTCAAAGGCAGCCTTATGAATTAAAATTTTTGATCTTGCGCACGCCATCTCTTTTGTCCTGAGAGCCTATCCAAATAATGAACAATATGTGATGATTTATATCATATTATTCTGACAATCTGCTAACGTCAGAGTGGCTGACAAACACCGACAGATAAGACACATTGGTGCAGACAAAGATGTGTCTTTATGTATGAAATAATGAAATAACCAGCAGTCGACTAGCGTTACTAGGCCGTCGTCTGTCCTCCAGCCCAAGAAGTCCAGCTGCTGATTGTACACAGTTTGTGTGCTGGTGGGATTTTGTGTAATCCACTGTATTGATTGCACTCATGCATAAAAATAAACAGCACACTAAACTAAGGTGGATGGAACAAAAAAATGAATAAGACCCTCTGTTAGCTAATGCAGTTAGCTAGGCTAGCTAACTACACCTACCTAAGTTAGCTTACTAACAAGATAAACAAACTGAAAGACAGACAGATAAACAAACAGACACCTACGCAGAGAGATATAACTAAGTCTATAATGCTACAGTTGGGGTCAAATACAAAATAAGTTGACTAGCTAGCTCACAACGATGTTTATCGGTTTGCCGCTGAGACACAAAGAGGCCGGACAGTGCGTCTGCGCAAGCATGGAGAATGACATATGTCATGTTATATTTTTAAAGCTTAAGCACAAAAGTACGTTGTTTGTCAAAAAATATTTGGCAAACGAGGTAGATCATCAGCTTTGTCAAGAAATTACTCATAATATATGAAATATCAAAAAAAAATTCTAAATACTTTAAGGAAGGAAATCAATGTAATTTCCCATTTTTATAGCCTTGTAAACATCTTTATCTACCGTTGCATTACAACAGCAAGCAAAGGGTTCACTTAATTATTCAATACACTTTAATTAAGTTGCTTCTGGGCTGGCTTGTGCCTCTTAGTGCAAGCTGACACAAAGGGTGGGTCACACCCGGTATTTATTCCGTCTGTGCTCAGGCAGAGACGGCACACTTTGGGAGATGTTTGCTGGAGACTTGACTGAAAGGAGCTTAAGTGCTGTAAGATGTGAGCAGTGGCTGTTAATGAGATTAGATCAGCATTCAGGCCAGCACAGAATGTAATTCAGAAAGCAACTCTGATATGGTTGTAATGATAAATGTATCCACCCTGATAAGCTTGGTACAGGACACTGAGTTAGGTATGCAAATAAGTGCAGTCCTGTGAGGCTCACAGTCTAATTACATTTTAACTCTTTGCAGGTGTGGAACAGAAACTCGAAAGTTCAAGTTCTACTCGAGAGAGTTGGCAGGGTGTCAGTTGCTTTCTGTCATATAAACCATGCTAGCTTGACATGTATAACAACACAAAAGAGGCCAGAGAAGACCTTAACAAATCAGCCACCATCATGGTTTCCAATAGTGTTCAAGCATCACTGGAACAGCAACTATGACAGTGGGAGGAAGCTAATATACGTAGAAGAAATGGTATTTATGTATTGATTTCTCACAGCCAATATAATAATATAATATTATATAATAATTCCTACATGTGCACACAGTTTGAGTGTGTTCATTTTTGCAGCAATTAAAAAATCTTGGTGTTTCCCATTGTAACGAAAACAAAACCAGGGTACTATTGAACTGTGAAATTGTGTACCGTTCCCTGGTATTATAACTGAGTGTGCAGAGGAGCAGAAAGCGCCTGAAACCTCCACAGCCTAAAAGCAGACAGCAGCAGGTTTCTACTTAACCTCTCTCTGTTGCAGCAAGAACACCTGTTATCATTAAATTCAGATTTTCAGATGTCACTTTTGATGTACCTAGTGCTGCAACTAACGATTATTTTCATTATTTATTAATCTGCCAATTATTTTCACAACGAATCATTTAGTCTATAAAATATAAAATAAATCATTATCATTTCCCAGAGCCTGGATTGACATTCAGTTGTGTGTTTTGTTTAGCCAACAGCCCAAAACCCAAAGACAAAGAAAAGCACCAACTCACATTTACACATTTATGAAGCTGGAACCAGCAAATGTTAGACGTTTTTGCTTGAAAAATGACAAATGATTAATCGATTACCGGTTGCACAGTTGTGCAATAACGTTGCCAATAAAGTTTTTTTCGATCAATCGATGGCTAATTGTTGCAGCTCTAGATAGGACTTACTGTATAGCATTCCAGGAAATGTGCAATTTCTGTATAAAGGTGTCCAGTGTTAACTGACCGGTCCTTCAAAATGTAAACATTGATAAATATCCCTATTAGTCATCTGAACAAGCATATGGCACTTCATGCCACAGCCGCAGTGTGCACCATAATTGTAAATGGAGTTGTGCTGTCAAGATTGACATTGCTTGCCCTAGAGAGTCCAACAGGTTTGCAAAAATGATACAACACTCTTAAAGCTTTCCACTCCTCTGACCTTTTTCCTCTCTCCTCTTTTTTTTCTTTTTCTCCAGCCGAGGATGATGGGCTGTGGGAGAACGGCCTTTCGTACGAATGTCGCACGCTGCTGTTTAAAGCCATCCACAACTTGCTGGAGCGCTGTCTCATGAATCGCAGCTTCGTTCGCATCGGCAAGTGGTTTGTCAAACCCTATGAGAAGGACGAGAAGCCCATCAATAAGAGGTACGTTGCCATTATTTGTTCTGCTGAGTTCTTGTCCACGTTGTGCCTCCTTTGTGGCAGTGCTCTGTGCGTGTCTCTGCACTTTGGAAATGGGTATTTTCTTGGCTTTTTTCCCAACATGTTATGTCTCCTGTTTGGCTGTGACATGGTCTGGTGCAGCTCAGGCTGAACACTGCTCCAGCAGACACAGAGATCACAGTTGTTGAGTGTGATTCAGTACACACCCACACTTCCAGGGGGGTTCTGTCCTCACATGGCAGCACTTGATATAAATGTATGTATCATGGCTGCTTTGGATAGAGGCAGGTATGAAACAGCATATTGTACAAGGGTTATGTTTATTTATCCAACAATCTTTAGCACATTTAGAACAGTGCATGCTTGGGAGGGGGGGGGGGATTATAGGTGTCTGGATTGACCCCAGCTTCAATCCTGTAGATCAGCACGGAACATCACTACATTGTACACTGAATTATAGTTGTGATATGAGAGTTTTAACAAATACTGAAAGAGATACAGGACGGAGTGCCAGCCCTGTCTGTCTCCTATCTCTCTTCTTGCTCTGAGTGGGTTTGTGTACAGCTGAAACATCCTCCGCCTCCTCTTTTCTATCTGCTGAGCTGGATTTCTTGCCCTTGGTGTCTGGGTTTATTGATAACAGAGACGCAGGGTTAGTGAGGAGAAAATGACTGTAGCAGTTTTTGCCCGGCCGGCAAACCCACATTTTCCTGTACTCTTCATACCATTTTGTTTTTGATAATTCAAACTACAGTGTGAGGTGTGACACATTTATGCTTGCATGTGTAACAACAGCAGGGCAGTGTGGGATGAGAAAGCAGACAGCAGCCTGTAACTTGTCAACACAGCTCTAGAATCAGAGAGCTGGTTTTTGATTTGAATGCATTGGATAGCTAGCAAACTCCCAGCTGTGTTTTGTGTGTGCACGTGTCAGTGTGTTATTGTTTTTGGAGTTGTTTTGGTGTTGTTGCCAGATTTCATAGTCAGGTGACCAGAGGATCCACGCAGCGACATAATCTTGTTTGTGCACAGACACGTGTGTGTGTGTGTGTGTGTGTGTGTGCGCGCGCACGCGTGTGCGCGCACGTGTGCGTGCAGGCCAGTTGCTCTGTCCAGGGATGGAAATGGCCAGAACTCTATCTGCTGTCAGCTTGCCTTTATCATCACCACAATGTGGGGTGGCAGGTCAGAGTTGCCAGCTTTAATGCGGACTCTTTCAGTGCCTTGCATCTGTAGACAATGACTCTCATTTCTCAAGACAAGCAGGATAGATTTTTACTTAACTGGCAGGCAAAAGAATAGACAAAATAATGCCCAAGAACAAACCACTTCTCTTTTAAGCTATATTCATGGCTTGTTTTTAGCTCTATTGCCTCTTTACCCAGTTCGCTGATCACAGAGGGCCCCAGTCAAGGGGGAAAAAACAAAACAATGGTCTTTTCCTCTTCGCTCGAATTCACAGGCCACCCTCTGTCTGTGTGTCTGGTTCTCTCTCCACTCTCTCTCCTCACACTCATATTCTCGCTCTCTCTCTCCCCTTCCCTCCACCCACCCCCCTCTGCTGTCACAGAGCAGACTGGGAAGGTTATAAATAGTGGTGCAACCACCCTGAATCTTAGTTGTCGTCAAGGATGTTTTTTCCTCTCCCTTTGGTGTGTTCTGATGTGCTCCAGCCACGCTGGGATTTCGACAAACAAAGCACCACAAAACTGTGAAGGAAATTTACTAGACCCCTTTTGTGTGTGTGTGTGTGTGTGTGTGTGTGTGTGTGTGTGTGTGTTTTGTTAGTTTTTTTTTGTCTCTACTGCGCCCAGACCAGCTGGTCTGACAGTGAAACATTTCCTGAGCTATTACGGATGTATAGTTGTGGTGTTTATAATAAATGAGTGGCTCAAGTAATGTTTTTTTTTCCTTTCTGTGGGACAAAGTACACAGTGATGGGTCTCACTCTCTTATTGCATGCGACCCAGAGCTCCTCTACCTTTTTAATGCGTCTTATCACCATGGAGATGCCTGTAAATGACACCAAAACATAGCAAGATAGTTTTTTTGTTTTAGAATCTACATTTGGGCAAATTCCACGACATTCCGCATTTTACGGAAGATTCAATTTTTTTTATTGTTTCCATCCATGTTTTCAGCATTGCGGAAATCATAAGGCCTTACATTTTCAGTGACTTGCTGATTCCACAGGGAATGGCATTGAAAGGTTCCCGCACTTACTGTCAAGTGAAAACTGTTGTTTCACACCCGTCATTCTTGGATATTTCTCCCCCTTAAATACAGAAACATACACTAACCTGATTAGTTAGTGTTTGCCAATACCTCTGCTCATCTGTCTCCTCTCAGCACCTTGTTTACCTTTCATTAACAAGTAGGTCAGACAATAGTTGGTAGTACCTCTTTTTCTAAACCACACATGGATTTGCAGCAAAGAAAAATCTAATGTTTTTTAAAATCCACCTGTCTTTCCTTGTGTGACCATGAAATGTGTTTAAACTTGTTTAATGAAAGAGTTTTCTTCAGATCATAATGGGTAGGGGCATAATAAGACAAACATTTGAATTGAGGATACCAGGATGACTGATATTCATCTTTAGATCTCTTTATAGTTAAAGATATTGTATTTCCCAAACTTTAGAATTTGGGCCTTGTTTAGGTGCTGTTGGGAAAACTCCATCATCACACATGTTGGTTGGACAGAGTCTGCTACAAAATAGCATTGCATACACACGCTAATATCCAGCGTGGAACATTTTTATCAAAACATAATGAAAGTATTTGCTGATTAATTTCTGTTGATTGACACATTTCTTGCAGCTCTACCTGGATGATGCATAGCAGCTCACTTGTTATTGTCAGTCATCAGTCTGAATCTTCAGATGTTGGAAAGCTAGTCATGATAAATACTGAAAGATTCTGTGTGGGCCACACAAACCTCTGCAGCATCCACAGTCTCCAGCTGGTGGAGGCTGTGACCCACTGACAGTGTTTGTAACCTCAGCCTGTGTTGAAATGCTTACATCACCCCCCCACCCCCCTCCTTTCAGCATGATGTGTGTGGTGAGCAGTGTGCAGAAAACAGAATTTTCAGACTCTTTGGTAATTATGAGTTAGTTGCTCTCTTGTCTTCATTTAGTTATATTATTTTTTCCGTAGACTTTTTTTTATCAAAAAAATGTGTCAAGATTAAAGTTAATATAAAATATTGAAAACAACTTAATATATATATATTTTTAAATAAATCAACATGCATTAACTAGTTAAAGCCTTATATTATTAACGTGACCTGCAGATGGGGCAGTATGTGTTGATACAGCTGACAGTAATTCTCTTTGTCTGGAGCACAGGCGGCTCCAAGTTGTGCTGCCTGGCTGTTTCTGTGAACCTTATGCTGCTAGGTAGACTGGCTTCAGGAAACAGAGCGGGAGAGAACACAAGGGAGGGAGGGAACGAGCAAGGGTAGAGCTCCTCTTGGTTGTCATGGCAGCAGGGAAATGCACCATGGGATTGTGTGTTTCCAAGGTGAAGCAGGATGCTCGTGCTCTATTGGTCAGTTTAAGGCAGACTAACTCGTTGACTTGCTCCTAATTGGCTGCATTACCAAAATTGAGAGCAACATTAAATCCAGCCTGCTTTGATGTTTCAATTTGATCAGGACAAAAGTGATAGGATTTATTTTTATCTGCCTGTGATGTGTTCAGTATTAAAAGCAACATTTACAAAATCTACAATGTTCTCCAACTGCGCTGCAATCACTGTTGGATTACCACTCCACTGTATTTAAATATGTGTAGTCTGTTGTGCATTTAGTTGTTGTGTGACTGAAAGCATTATTAACAAGTCAAGCTGTTATGAAATGAGGCCAGTGTGCATCATCTCATATCATCACATAAAAATGACGGATAATGAGTGGATGCAAAACACAAGTTCTACAATAACCGATATGCCTGCATAAACACATGCGACTGTCTGCACTTTTCTGCACGACTGTGTGCTCTGTGACTGTGGACATTCTTCCTCTGTTGTTTTGGCCTAATGTTGGGAGGTGAGTGTGTGAGTCCTGGTGCGCTGTGGCAGGCGGACGCAGAGAGCAGCACTCTGTTAAGTAGGACAGTGCAGGATAAAGGGCCACTGCCTCCAGTCTGGGGCTAAATCGCTAAATTTATCCCCTCCCTGCTCCCAGCAGAACACAAACACATGGGGAAGACAGGCACACAAACATGCCAACAATCGGTATGCAAGCTGGTCCACAGTGAGGGCAGCAGAGGAGTACACAAGCTTTTCATTAGAATTATTGAAGTAAGATACGAGAGATGCAGCTGGGAGAAAACAAACACATAAATAACATCATACTAATGCTGCTGATACAGATTTACAGGACCCCCTGGGCTTCCCTATACTTCATCAGTCTCTCTAGCAACAGGAACTCCAAAGAGATTGAACTGTGGGACCATGTGACCCAGCACTCTGGATATATCATGTTGCTGGAGAGATCCTGTCCAGAAGATAAATATGGCTCTTAAAGGAAAATACCAGGGTTTTACATTGGTATGGGTCATTTACCTAATTGCTGCACAATTATACATTATTAATAGTCCATTTCCCATTGCATCGCTTTAGTGTTACAATCTTAAGCAAGGTCTTTTGCTTCACTGACCTTACAAAGACCCTGCAATTTGTAGCTAGCTGCTGATATACCCATTTTAATCGGCCTCAAGGCAAACCATATTTTTTATGTTGACTGCACCGGTTGAAACAATATTTATTCAGAAAGTTATTGCCTAATGGAAATAAATAAACATTTCTCTCTTTTTTTTAAAATGGTATCACCCAGTTAAGCAGGATGTAATATGGCTTTATATCATGTTGAACAATGTTTCCAAGTGAATGCCACCTATGATTTACAGAAGTCAATATGACTGGATTTACATATCTCATGACACTGTGTGCATGATCAACACAACGCCTACAATGTTTCAAGCAGTGTCAATAAACAGTCAGAAAACTCTTTTATTGTGATATTGTTTGACCAATTTTCACCCCTGAATGCGTTCCTCAGGCCCTGAGAGAACAAAGAATTTGTCTCGCATTACTGAAGTTAACAGGCGTCATCGTATTTTTATGCATTGCAGCACTGAGGAAGCCAGTATTTGTGTCAGCGGTGGAATTCAAGGGAAGCAGCAGGGACACTTTTCATGGAGGGAATCCTGTGTCCTCAAATTTCCTCGGCTCCCTCTCTGTTCCCCCGTTCCTCACTCCCTCCTGCCTCCTCAGCCGCCGTACCCTGCCTGCATTCCTCTCATTCCTCCCATGTGACCACAGGCTATGTACGGAGTAGGCAGAGTACGGGCCAAGCAAAGGTCTGAAGAAGTCGTCATAGTTAATCCGTCAGACATCACTCCCTCCCTGCCTCCCCTTCCCTTCCTCTCTGTCCCTTTTGTAAGTAACCGTGATTCCTATGGTACTGTCTTCATTAATCCAGACAGATGGCCACATTTAAAGCTAATCCCTTATATGGTGTTAGACCTTTCACCTCATCGCTGTAGACTACAAGGGTGCCGCATTGTAGCCTGTGTTAGCCAACTATGTTGAAAAATGTACAGGAACCTCACCGCAGGGTACAGCAAACTCCAGAGAAACCTTAAAATGACATTACATTAAGTTTCTGTTTAAATTTACTGCAAAATAGAGTTGCAAATTGTTGCAGCCCTTCCTTTGCAGATTAGTTGATGGACAGAAAATGAATCTGCGACTATTTTGATGATTGATGAATCGTTTAAGTTCTTGTCAAGAAATAAATAAAGTTCAAATGTGAAAATTTGCCACTTTTCTTGGTCTTACCTGATGATAAATGTAATACTTTTGGGGTTTGGTCGGACAAACTAAGTAATTTAATGAAGAAACGATTTATCGATTAATTGAGGAACTAATGCAGATTAATGTGTGACAAAAATAATTGTCATATGTACCCCTTCAGCATTGGCCTAATAATGCAACCAAAGAAGACATCTTTGAGGGTTGCAGAATGTGCAGTCCTCACATAGAGCCCAGCATCAGGGGGCTGTACGTGATCCTGTCCTTGTTTCTTGGCACTGTATGGACAACACTGTGCAGTCATGAGCTAAAACAACATGGCCTCTTTCTTCATAGATCATTTTCGGTGTTTAAAACATGTTTGAAAGTGGATTCAGATTGATTCCATGATCAAACACTTTGTGTTTCATTTTAAGTCGCGTCTGAGAAGGGATGTCATGTAGTTTAAGTAGAGAGGCAAAGTGCATTTTAACATCCAGCCTTATGTTGGAATCCAACTTTGTAGTTTCAAACTCGGTCTGTAATTTTGCATTGCACACATTTTCACGTTTTTCAGTTTTATTAACAGAACTAGACAAATGCAAATATACTGCTGGCAGTTACTGTGATGTGCTGCTGATTGCACTGTTTGAGTATAAATCTTGTGTCACCTCCTTGCTACTCATTTTTCAATGCTGCGTTATGCCCAGCATTATTTGAGGATGAGATTAGTGTAGCAAATGTTTTCAAAGCATCAACAAGGAAACTCCCACTGGCATGCACAGAAAATAAAGAACAGTTTCTGCACACAAGAGAAGTCAACACCTTTCAAATTTAGTTTGAAACTTTTCTCTTCCTGATTGCTGATTTAACTCAGGTCGTCTTATATCCACTGGAGCTAATGTTGCCAGCTGTTACTGTTGAAAAGTAAAAGGGAATATGCTCTGTGTCTTATCTCCCCTTAATTTGACATAAACTACTTAAATTGAGCTTTAAATAAAAAATAAGGCTCATATAATTCTTGGTCACTTTTGAGACGATCGGGTCCATAAAGGTTAACATGCACCCCGAGTTGTTAACCTGACATTGAAGTCTAATTTTACTGTGCAGAGTTCTGCAATTACTTTGTTCAGTCAAACAAAGAGATTATGGGGACCTGTTAACCTTTCCTCGTTTCTGTGGGATACAGCTAAGAAAACCCACACATTGCCAGTGCATTTAGTTACAGTTCCGTTGGTACCGTCCGTATAACATGATTTTCAAAAAGCGTTTCAGCTAATTTGAGAGAGAAAGGCCAAACTAGGCCTTTCCTTTGTGGGTTAAGTGCAGAAGCCCAGTTTTAATCCAGGATGAGGCTGACTAATTGGCCATGGCTCTGGGTGATGAACCTTTCTTATTACAGCTGCACAACTCATATTAATAAGGCCATGATGACCTAATGACTCAATGTGAGCATGGCTTAAAATTCCATCCTTTGTACATACCGCAACAAACTGTAGTTTTTCACTGACAGGGACGGTTCAAAGAGTGCATGTATATTATGTTATGTGAATCAAGTGCATGTTTTGACAATTCAGTGCATATCACACTGCAGTGATACAAGTGCCTCTTTCACAGGAAGGAACAGATGTTGCATCACGATCATGATGCAGTTGCAAAGTGATTATGTGAACATGGTAATGAGCGTAATTACTGGAAATAAAACATTTTCAGAAGTGCAAAGGTATCTGGCTTAGATTGAGACAGTTGCTTTTTAGCTGACTGTGTGTGTGTGTGTGTGTGTGTGTGTGTGAGAGAGATGGGATTCCTCCTCTTTTTTTTTTTTTTTTTAAGGCCTGTCGCCATTTCTCTCTCCTTTCCAAGTTTAATCTGACATATATAAAGAGGCTCACTCCCTCTCTATCTGTGGCAGAGGGAAATCAATTCAAAGTAATAGAGCTCTGAGTTTGTAAGTGAATGTGCCGTCCTTAAGAGTTTAAGTTTAGTGTTTTCTCCGGCACCAGGTCCCCTGTGTGAACTGCGTGCTGGTGCATCTCTCAGGGCTTGTGTTGCGTTGGCAGCAGACAATACTGTTGTTTCCCAGTGGTCAGGTGGCTAGACAGTAGGGGAAATTAAATCACCCTGCAAATGTGTCCTCCTCTAATTCAATGCTTAATTCTTTTTTTCATTCTTCCCTCCTTTTTTGTCTTGTCTCGTGAACAAAATGCCACGTCATTCTTTAGTGAAAATACGTTTCTTACCCTATGTCAATTCTTAATGTGGCTTTCATATTAAAGTCAAACTTGCACTGAGAAGACATAATATATATATATATATATATATATATTGTTGTTTTTTATTTATTAGTAGTGTCAATCGATAAAAAAATGTAATCGAGTTAATCACAATAATAGGCTGTGATTAATCATGTTTAAAATACTTTTTTTGGGGGGGAGATAAAACAAAATGTGTGGTATTGGAAAAAAGAAATGCATGACAAACTGGTTAGAGGAATCAGAGTTCTTTTTACTTTATTATAACATCTCAGCTTAGTTCTGATGATTTCTGAATTAGAATCTCTTAATTTG
>JAVQJD010059568.1:0-22981 GCA_036023655.1 Nannoperca australis | reverse complement strand
ATATATATATATATATATATATATATATATATTAATATTTTTCATAAGATTCCTTTAATTTGTCATTTAAAGCATTATGACCAAGATAAATACTCAGTCAAGACATTTGACAGTTGAAAATGTATATGTCAGAGCTCTCTGGTGGGCAAACTGTAATGGCAATAGTTATTGTTCCTCTATTAGCTATTGTTTTTTAATATTCAATTGGATTCAATATCCAATTTATTTATTAAAGTTATTAAAATTAAAATAACTTAACATCCATAAAAATCTTATTTTTGCTAAACTCCTGTGGTGCATTGATGCAGAGGTGTACCCCAGGACCCTGTGACCATAGATATAAAACAGTAGATGTGACATTAGGTCATTATTCTTGGCATAACCGTCTGCCATCTTACCTTGGTATTGTTTATTCTAGACAGGCACAGTTGTCTTACACTCATTATTGTGAATAAAAAACAGGATTGATAAAAAAAAAAATAATAATACAGGGATTATAAAGACAACATAAGCCTCTTTCATCATAAACTCCAATTACAGCAAGCTTAAAACTGGACCCAAGTAAGATGGCTGCCATATGGTTCCATTCTGCAGTGGCATGTTATTATTATGGGTATGTCACATCTGTTTTATATCTATGCCTGTGACATGACTGTTGGGTGTGGTTACAGGTTACTCTTTCTGTACTAATGCATTGAAAGCGTTGACATATTTTGCTAAATGGATAAAGGGTTTTGTAGAAAACAGTGTAAACTGGGTATGGTATGGTATTGAAAGTCTGTTTTGCTTCTGCACAGGTACAAAACATTTCAAATAATTCTCCCTGTTGGCTTCTTGTCTGAGTGCTTTGAGATCTGTGAAATTGAGTGAACCAGCAAAAAAATATAAAAAAAACCTTATTAGAAAGGAGCTCATCTGTCATCTCAGAGCTACTGGATTTCTGCATCTCTTCTTAACCCACGCTCCTCGTGACCCCTTAAATTTTTACTCATTCAGTTCATTCAGTATTTATTCAATCACAGGTGCAACTGTGTGGACAACACGTTTCACCACAGGCTTGATCAGGTTTTATTTACAATATTCTTGAAAAAAGAACAATAAATAGCTTCAGCTGAGCATTCAACTCATCAGAAATAATCAGTGGCAGTGGCAGTGTTTGATCTCTACTACTGGAAGATTATAACAGGTTAGTAATCTGAAACTAAGATTAATCAATAAGGGAAATAACTGTTTGTTGCTGCTTTGCTCAATATCTATCAATGTGCAAAAGTCTACAAAACATCCCTTAATATACATAAGCCCCAAATATTTTAATAACCTTTCAATCACCATAGAAAGAAACACAATACACTTATTACACATTGTTAGTCCTTAAATATTATTTAGTCCATCCATGTCTTTGGTTCAGCGGTTTATAACTTGTTCTAAATGTTTCTGTTGGCTCTGATGTTTATTTTATTGCTTCACTCATTATTCTGTGTGTGTGTGTGTGTGTGTGTTATAGTGTATGTATTCACTCCCTGTGGTTCTTCTGTTGTGTGTAATTACACCCTCAGCTTCAAGTGTTCTTGGACTCGTTTAACTCATTTCACAACTCATTTTTCTCCTCTCTCTCTCTCTCTCTCTCTCTCCCCCTTCCTCTAACTTTCGCCCTTTCTGTCTCCCCTTTCACTGTTTCTCATTTTCTCACATGCTTTTCTCCTCCTCCTCCTCCTCCTCCTCCTCCTCTCCTCTCATTTCTCACACTATCATCCTCATATTTCCTCTCCTCTTTAATCCCTACTCTCTCTCTCTCTCTCTCTCTCTCTCTCTCTGTCTGTCTCTCTTCACCACCACCAGGGGTGTTGTTCAGTATTGAGGTCACGTCCACCTACTTTGCGGTGAGGAATTACTGGCGGGGATATTTTGCAGCAACATTCAGCGCCTTCATATTCAGGGTGCTCTCTGTTTGGAACAAGGATGCTGGTGAGAGGCAGAGCGAGCGTGCACACACATACACACACACACACACACACACACACAGTTGTAAAACAGTGCTGAGCTGGCATTTTATTGAAAGTAGCTGAATATGACTGCTGCTTTAGATAAACCAGAAATGTTTTAAGTCATCACATACAGTATATTCACAATCCACCAGCACCAAATAATGAAATACTCACAACTTGCATTTAGGCACAATACCTCTGCCTTTATTTATGACTTCTTACAAGTTATAATAATATTTTAAGTTTTATATACCAGACACAACTCACAGAGGGGAGTCTCGCGTCTTATACTCAAACCAGACAGTCATCTAATTTTCATTTTCCCAAACATCAGAGGTCAGACATGAAAATGTATCTTGTACAGTTATATATTCATATTTTTCAAATACGTGCTTTCAGAAACAAGACACTGAGGGAAATCTTTAAGATAATTGCAAAGTAAGCTCTTATAAATCACAAAAAATAACACTATTTATAAATAACACATAATAAGACTATTGGTGAACATTAAGAGGCGAATATTTCCCACAAGAGTCGGTGGAGACCAAAAACAGAGCTAAAAGAGAGTTAATATTAGAGTTAAATTCATCAGGTAACTCCAACTTGAGATATTGAACACTGAAATAAAAGACTGAGATCTCATTTTAGTTTGATGTTTATCTTTTTTTCTCAGTCACAATCACAGCTCTCTTCAAAACTAACTTCCGGATGGATTTCCCCTTTGACCTGCAGGAGCTGCCCGCATTCGCAATAATAGGGTGAGGATATTTGTATATCTACTTCTGTTTTTGTGTAGAAAAAGTCATACCAGTTATGTTTCCACTGTGATTCACCCCAATGCATTTCGTGTCCGTACAGTATGTAATAGTTTTTCTCAAACCTTATACAGGGCAGGGTACTAAGAACACGTTTTGTCACATGTTTTAGGATCTCGTGTGGCTTCTTGGGGGCGTTCTTCGTCTACCTGAACAGACAGGTGGTTCTCTTCATGAGAAGACCGACAGCGCTCACACGCTTCCTAACCAAACAGTGAGATCCCGACACACAAACACGACCATGCACTCTCAGCTGCTGTGGATTAATGTGGCACTCGGCTCTTAAACCGCAGTGATTCTGGAAGCAGACGTTGTACCAAGGAACTCAAACCATTTGCGCATTCAAATCCAATTCCTCTTAATGTATTTCAGCTCCACTCTCCGAACTTATCAGTCTCACAACACTGGCCAGGACAGCGGCAAAGCCTTAACAACCTTTCAGCCAGTTATTCATTCAATGTGGAGATTCACTTATTCTCTGAGACTCAGCAGTCAGGGAACATTAGTCTACCATTAGAAAGAGCAGCAGCACCAGGAGAGCCGTACAATCAGTGGTGGTACACTTGTACTAAGACTGTTATTTCTGTTACAAGCATTTTGCCATGTTGTAGGTCTCTCAGAATACATTGGGCTTCCTGTTAATAACTGTGTGTGTGTGTGTGTGTGTGTGTGTGTGTGTGTGTGTGTGTGTACGCCCAGTCGATTGATCTATCCAGGTGCAGTGACACTGATCATCTCCACCTTCACGTTTCCTCCTGGATTTGGACAGTTTATGGCTGGAGAGGTTAGACTGAATCAATTTCACACTGTCTGACTTCCTTTTGATGTGTTTATTAATATTTATGATATTTTGGAGAAAAGAGGTCAGTGTGGTTTTGTATAAGGAAAAGCGAAGACATTTTATAAGCAACTT
This sequence comes from Nannoperca australis, assembly GCA_036023655.1. Classification (NCBI taxonomy): domain Eukaryota; kingdom Metazoa; phylum Chordata; class Actinopteri; order Centrarchiformes; family Percichthyidae; genus Nannoperca; species Nannoperca australis. The sequence continues at coordinate 19,268 of JAVQJD010059568.1, read as the reverse complement.
AAAGGGGAACTCCACACATCAAAGTCTGTTTACAGGTCTTGGTGAGTACTACTGCAGATGTAAAAAATGTTGTAACTGCATATATTTTTTGAATTTTCTTGTTTTACTACTTTTTACGTTTTGATAATGTATCTTGAGGGTCATACTGTATGTGTTGTCAGAATACTTGACTATGACAGATGTCATCAGTTTTGTGTATACCTTGTCATGTGTCTAGTGAAGAACTGGTTGGAGGCAAATTGTTGCCTTTTTCATTTCAATAAAGTTTTGCGAGCTCTTTTCTTTACTGGATCTGTTATCCTGCTCCTTGTTGTGGGACATGATGTGCACACAGCTGCATTTGAAAAAGAATCACGTGAAAAACTTGTTTATGTGTGTGTGTGTCCCTTCTTGCAGCTGATGCCCAGAGAGTGCATCAACTCCCTGTTTGATAATTTCACCTGGACTAAAATCCAAGGATCTCCGGCTCCACCCGGCCTCGGTCGCTCATCTGCATGGCTTCATCCTCATGTCAGCGTCTTCGTTGTCCTCCTCCTCTTCTGCGTCATGAAGGTATCCCTCCTTCTTGCTGTGCACAGTACATGTTGCCTTGAGATATATGTGACTGCATGAAAAACCTCTGGGATTCGTCTCGATCCCACCTTGATCCTGTTTTTGTGTTGCAGTTCTGGATGTCAGCAGTTTCCACCACGATGCCCATCCCCTCAGGTGCCTTTATGCCAGTGTTCATATTAGGTAAGAGGATTTTGTAATGCGAGTGCAGTATCTCGTGCTGAGCTTCAGTTCAGTTTTTCTTTATCAGCGTGTCTTATCTCTCTCCTCAAGGAGCTGCTTTCGGTCGCCTCGTAGGAGAGATCATGGCCACTCTTTTCCCAAATGGAATCCTGTTTGATGGGATAGTCTACCGCATCCTGCCGGGAGGTTACGCTGTCATTGGTCAGTCTGCTAACCTTAGTGTTGTACTCAGGTTCCCATAGGACTGGAGACTTATTGAAGATTCGTAGATTTGACAAAAATGTGATAATTACTTGAATGAATTACTTAGAAAGTGCTTTGACCTCTGTCTGTTTGTTTTTTTAGCAGCAGTATAGAAACATTTTCACAATTTTCACTTGACTTGGTAGGATCTTTGCTCAAAATGTCTCTATACTGTGTTATTCATAATGTGACTTTGTAGTCTTACCCAAAAACATTTGGATTTCGACAAATTAAACCTTTAAAGTCAGTGAAAACTCTAGAATTTGGTATCCAACTTAGTTTTTTGTACCCTGCTCTGTGTGTTTCAACACAAAAGTAAATAGATCCAACCTTAACTGGAGGTGATTTTAATTTTAATTTTAATATTTTTTGCCCAATACGTGCTTGGACAGGCTCTACTACACATGATCCTCCACAGGATAAGAAGTTTAGAAAATAAAGGAATGTGATTAATGGATATCTTTGATTTTCTTTAGACTTGATTTGTGTCTCCCAAGGACTTGTGTCTCCCAAGGAAACGCTCCCTTTAAAATGCCTCTACATTATAAAAAGTACAATCCTTCAAGCCCAAATTTGGTCACAGAGGAATAAGATGAAGGAATAACACTTCACTCCTAACACATATTCTCCCCTCTGCTTTCCACCAGGTGCGGCGGCGATGACGGGAGCCGTCACACACACAGTTTCCACTGCGGTAATCTGCTTCGAGCTGACCGGTCAAATATCCCACATCCTGCCCATGATGGTGGCGGTTATCCTAGCAAACATGGTGGCCCAGGGTCTGCAGCCTTCTCTCTACGACTCCATCATCCAGGTGAAGAAGCTGCCCTACCTGCCTGAGCTGGCCCTCGGACACATCAGGTAAAATTTCAACAGCGAGGACCCTTATTTTGTGTGTTTATGTTTTCCATACATCTGTCATTGTAAGACAAAAAGGTGTTTATCTTTTAAGTATCTCTGCATCCCCAGCAAGTATAACATCTTTGTGGAGGACATCATGGTGCGCAAAGTGAAGTTCCTGTCTTCTCAATCCTCCTTTCGGGAACTGAATCATCTGCTAGAGACCACAAGTCTGAAAACCATCCCTCTGGTGGACTCTAAAGGTGGAGTGACTTATGTCATCGTATTGGCTCTTAATGCCCCTGTCTTGCCCTATAGATGCTTAGTGTTAAAGGAAAAGTTAAACACTTTGTATCCTTATTTCTTGCGGAGAGTTAAATGAAAATGTCGATACCACTCGCGTGTCTGTCTAAATGACTAAATGTGAAGCTACAGCCAGGAGACGGTTAGCTTAGCATAGCATAAAGACGGGAAACAGCTAGCAAGGCTCTGTCTAAAGGTCATGCAATTTTGTTATTTAGATTTTTGTACGGAAACAAACACAATACAACTTGTTATTTCAGCTTCAGTGTTGCTTGTAGGCTTTTTTTAACCTTTGGACAGAACCAAGTTAGCTGTTTCCACTTGTTATCAGTCTTTTTGCTAAGCTAAGCCCCTGCTGGCTTTAGCTTTGTATTAAGCATGTCACTAATTACAGACATTAGAGTGTCGTTTTAATCTTCTCAGCTAAGAAAGCAAATAAGCGCAATTCCCAAAATGTTGAACTATTCCTTTAACGGTTCCTTCTGCAGAATCCATGATCCTTCTGGGCTCCATTGAGAGGACAGAGCTTCAAGCGGTCTTCGACTGGTGGCTCTCACCAGAGAGGCGAGTCTTTGAAAGAGGTCAGAGCTCACCAGGCCAGGGCTCCAAAGTCAGCTGGGAGTCCTTCACCTTTGTGGATGAGGAGGGCGGAGAGGAGAGTGCAGACAAGGTAGGAAAAAAAATAATTATGTTAGAGGAAATAGTTTAGCTTGTTAACTTAAAAGATGTATGATGCAGTTACCGACCGTGTTGTGCCAGCAGACTTCTCCAGTACAGGAAGAATGTAACGGGCCCATGCCATCCCCGAAACCTCAGAAGCCCTCCACAGACCACACAGACTCAGGTAACATGACATTTCCACTGCGCACAGAGAGTCCACCCATCAAATGTCGCTTCCTTTCTCCTCTTACATGTGTTGCCATACCATGTCCTCAGACAAGCGCAAGCTGCCGTCTGTCAGGAGGACCCTTCAGAGACTCTTCTCCTCCACGTCTTCATCAGGCCAGACTGAAACGCAGGTACTCTGCTAAGATCAACCTCAAATACTCATCACTTTGACCACAAAAACTCAAAGCACAACACTGATCTGTAGTCAGGTTGGCAGTGAGTGTAGACAGGGACATCAGTCCAACATGGCAGTTCAAAACAACCTCGCTAACGTGATGGGAGGAGCATGACATCATGCATACATAAAGGAGTTCAATTCAATTCAATTTTATTTATATAGCGCCATACCATAACAAAGTTATCTGAGGGCACTCAGTTGACATGTTGTGCAATCGGTGATGAGGGTGATGACATAAAACAACCAGTGGTCATCTTATAATCATCATCATCTGTATAGCTTTTAAAACAGACTGACTGCCCATCCATCTGTTCCTCGCTCCTTCTGTCTGTCTCTTTCCTCAGGAGACCATGACCCCTCCGTTGGCTGACACCATGTCCCCAGAGGAGGTACTGTACCTTATTGATTCAGCATTCACACTGCCAATAATTAGACAATCAAACCATCCAAATTGCTTCTCTTATCTTATGATAAGAAACTCTGTATACTCTGAGTCCATCTTTCTGCTTTGTGATTGGATGATGCAGATCAAAACCTGGGAAGAGGAAGAGCTGAATAAACCAGTCGATATGGAGCACATACGTATAGACCCCTCCCCGTTTCAGCTGGTGGAGCGAACGTCTCTGCACAAGGTGACCACAGTCATGTCATGCACAATTGCCATTTCATATTTCCATATTCATAATATATTGTAGATATTATCTTTGTGCTAAGCTATGCTAACTGTTTGCTGGCTGTTGTTGATGTTTAGCATACAGACATGAGATAAGTATCAATCTTCTCCTCTAACTCCCTGCAAGAAAGCAAAAAAACGTATTCAAAATGTCAAACCTTAATACGCAATAGAAGGTTAATTTTCACATTTATATTTATATTATATACTTTTTATTCTTAAACTTCACTTATTGCTTCTTTGTTTTATTTGTTTTCTTCTCTTCTATCTTTTTTTTTACATTTTAAAGGGACAATTTAAGGTCAGCCTTAACAGAAAGCTGGAGTTACAAACTGATTTGAGAAACATTGTCAGGGAGTGTGTAGTGAAAGATTTGCATTATGGGAAATGTAGAATCCAATGATACTGGAACTTGACCGATATGTGACGCTAAACATCAGGATGTCTCCGCCTCTGCTGCATCAAATTTGACAATTTTTTTAATTCTGCCTCTTCTGAGTCCCCCAACTTACGAAAGTGCAATACAAAATAACTGGAGTACTAAACTAAGGTTTTTTTTAAATATCTTCTGGATGGCAATCATGAGGACAGAAAACCTGCAGCTGCAGCTTCTGTCCATATGACCATGAATCTTGCTGGGTGACTCATGCTATGCAGCAATGCCATATTTCCTCTTTTACTTGTTTATGAGGAACAGTGCAGCCATGCGAGCAGAGTACTGTCACAGTACAATACATTTAACACTGACTGGATCATGTCCTCCTCTCTCTCATTACTCAGACCCACACTCTGTTCTCTCTGCTGGGTCTCAGTCACGCCTATGTCACCAGTATTGGAAAGCTTGTGGGTGTCGTGGCACTGAAAGAGGTAAAGTCATGTTGTGGTTTTATCTCCATTTGTTTTTTTTTCCATTTGCATGTTTTTGTCACCTCTCTGTGTTTGGATCCTGTAATGCAGCATGACAGCGATGATGATGATCTCACGTTGTGGGCAGTTGTTCTGTCACAGGGTGCATCATGCTTTACGCTCTGATTCATGCGGTTATTAATCAACTCATCTCTCTGGATGTTCTCTTTAGTAATCCAATACTGTCACTTCAAGACATGTTTCCTTGCTGTGTGTGTTGCATCTGTGTGTGTTTCAACCTCTTGCTCTCTTCTAACAGTTACAGAAAGCTATAGAGGGCTCAACTCGCAGCGGGGTGAGGCTTCGCCCCCCCCTGGCCAGCTTCAGAGATGCCAGCAGGAAAACCAAGAAGCATCAGCCTCCCTCATCGACCCCTTCCTCCCCCACTCGGGACAGAGACCTCTGGGGGGAGGGAAGCATGAGGGAGGGGGAGCCAGTGAGGAAGGAGTCCAAGGACAATTCCCGAGGGAAGGTGTTGTCTTCCAGAGAAACTCCCGGGTGTGACACTGCTTCCTGCTGCCCCAGCAGCGCAGGGAGCACCAGTGGCAGCCCCGCCACCACAAGAGGAGCTGACGGTGCTTCACAGAAGCCGGCGTCCCCCTCTACCTCCTCCTCTACCTCACCTTCACCTCCTGCCTCACCCACCAGCCCTGTCCTCACACTATCCTCCCTGCAGGAGGAGAGGGAGAGCGAGGAGTCAGATGAGCCCATATAGACTGGGTTTTAGAGAAAAGACTTTTACCTTCTTTTGATTTCACTCCTTTACTACATAGACAGATCTGCTGTCTGGGTGGAGGAGTCGGGCTCATCTGCAGCCCCCACAGACATTCAGCTCTCAGCGAGCAGGATGAGCTGGTGCACACAAAGCTCCTGAAAGTTGTAGTACAGGATTTTTTTTCTACTCATAGAACAATCTCACTTTTTCACTGTCAAAATATCATCTCTGTGTCTTTTGAACTGCAGACGGACAAACATGCTCAATCCTACAAATCACTAATGTTCAGTGTCCATCCATATCTTGGAAATAGTGAATATATGTGATCCATATATCAGTGTCTGTTAATTTCATTAATTGCCTTTGATCAAAAATTAACTGACAGCAATGAATTGTATGATAATGACATAATATATTGATGAAGACTTAATTAATTAGACCTAGAGGTCAAAGAGATCATGCATTTAAAATTTACTGATTTAAAATTATAACTTGTATTTGCTGTATGGTAAATATTCAAATCATTATTACCCGTCTGTAATTTTAAAGATAATAAATATTAAAATTGTCTACTAGCTTATTTTAATTATTTACAACAAAATATGACAATAAGAAGAAAAACTACAGTCACACTAGTCTAGTAGCTGTGTGAGACTGTATTTAGGCACTGCGCTGGTGACTTGAGCTAAATGCTAAAGTTAGCATGCTAACATGCTGATGTTTAGCAGGTAAATTATATATAGCATGCAAACATTTTCTAATCAACACTAAACACAAAGCACAGCTGAGGCTGATGGGAATGCCATTAGTTTTGCAAGTGACTAAGTTCAGTCCGTCTTTAGCCTTTCTGGCTAAAAAGTTGAACCTGGCTCAACTGCTTGACCGTATCCGGCAAGGCACTGAAGTGCCCAATCAAATACATGCATGTGCACATTCCTGGATTACTTTGAAACGTGAACGCTGTATTTCTACTCTTTGACTTGAGATTGTTACAATAAAAGGTTAAATAGTCGCCGTCATGAAAAAATTCTAGAGTTGTAAAATCCTGCCTCATAAACACTGCAGTGTTTTGGCATCCGATAAGCTTCCAAATTTACATATCTGTTACTCCAAGTGGATTTCCTGGATAGTATTTCATTTTTTCACCGGTAAACCTGTCATAAACAATTAGTTACATTTTTCACTTGATGGTTGCGTTTAATGAAAAGTATGGAGATCACCAAAGGTAATACAATTCATCCTGAAGCGGGCATGAATGTCTGTACCAAATTTCATGACAATCCATCCAATTCAGTCTGGACAAAAGTGGTGGACCGACCGACCGACCGACCGACCGACCGACCGACCGACGGACAAACACCACTAATGTGGGTAAAAACAATCACTGCATCAGTGATAGTGTTCCAGTGTTCAGGCTTGTAAAGAGAGTATCTCTGGTCCATAGTGGGTTTCAGTCTGATTCCTATGTCAGCTTGGACAAATAAGCAGCTAGTCCCAACAGCGGAGGCCTGTCTCTGAGAATTTGTTATTAATATTCTCCTGGCATAAAATCCCTGATCCAGACTGGTGAGGAATGTTTTTGGGAAAGCATGAGATGCCGGATTATACTGCTGCCAGTTCCTTGGTGATTGCTGTTTTGTCTGACAAGCACTAATGAGCTGGGCAGAGACGCCGGCTGCCACCAAGCATGATTAAAAAAAGACATTCTCACACGGGTTAAGGCTCTAGAGAGAAAGGGGTAAACTTGTGAGAATCAATTATTTACACCCTGGAAAAGATATCCACACACGTGCACAAGAAATGCCATTTGTCGGTTTGTTTATTTGCTCTTGCTCCACCAGAGGAAAAGAAGAGGAGACAGGTTGAGAAGCTGGAGGGGGTGTAGGAGGTTCTGTCGTGCAGGAAAAAGAGGGGAAAGGAGGAGAAACAGGAAGAAACTGAGAACTGTCGACAGAAGAGGAGAGAGAGGGGGAACCATGTGGAAGAACCGTCCTGTGACAACCGTCCAACAAGCATGCATAGGTGTGAGTGCCATGAGTGTACAATGGTATCACCAATCACACTGCCTCATTTGAAACAAATAAATCCAATTTTATACAAACTTTTAAAGAAGCCATCCAATTTTATACAGCGTTTTCTTTTCTTTTTTTTTTACAGCGGTTGCTTTTTTTGCCACACATTTCCAAATTATATCTATGTTACATGTCTGATTGCCTCACATTCCCTTTGGTTGATGTGGAAACTTGTTTATTTTTTATCAGGCAGTGATTCTTCCAACAAGACAGCAGACAACTTACTTTACACTGACAGACAGACATACAGATGGACACAAATCTACAGAACAGATACAAAGAGATAGAAAGAGAGAGAGAGAAGGAGAAAGGAGGACCAGAAGCAGATTTTGGGCATCATGCCTGCAGACAAGTTACTGTAACTCTTGGAAGATGGCAGTAGAATTATACAAAAAGAGGAACTCAATTGCAAACCAGTCGGTTAACAAAGATGTGATCAGTAAACCTTAACATCCACAGAAATTTATTTGGCTTCTTGTTATTAGTTTATTCATTCATCGAAATTTCGATTTTTAAAAAAAGCATTAAAATAACCCAATTGAAGCAGTGTCTTTCCATCAAGCCGATGCATGTTTCCTTACGAACTAACGTCTTTATAGCCTTGCAGTTGTTCCATCAACAAACATAAAGCAATGGTGTTTCCATCACAAAAACAAAGAACCCCAAAAAACGAGGGAATAAGAAGAAAAGATACTGCTCCCAGAAGGGTTGGTACCTATATGAAATAATAGACTCTGTACAAGCTGTCACATTATTCCTCCCCACCAAGTAATTGTTCATTAAATAAATGAATATGTGCCACTTTGTAAAAACATTCTGTTAGGTAGTTTTGAGCCCTCTCGTTTTTTATGAGTCACTAAACAGGAATCCTTGAAGTGAAATAAAATGATCATAGATTTGTTCTGATTGAGAGCTGCCAAACTATTCATCTCTAATCTCTTAACAAGGGCGTGTTTTGTCTTGGTGTAAAGTGCTCAAAATCACATAACAAGACTGCTTTACTACCATGACACCTATTCTTAGAACTTATACCGGAAGGGATTTCAACAAGTCAGTAGAAAAATAAACATTGTCCCCAACATTGCATAAAGAAGCAATCAATAAATAAATTCATTCAAGTCAATAAACCGTATTTCTTTTTTTTTTGTATCTTGAAAGTTTCTCACACAATCATCAAGGGGAGAGGAAAAGGTGCTCCCCCAACAGAGAAAAGATGAAAACAGCGGTTGTGTTTTTGTTTTTGTTGTAAAGTCTCATCAGTGACTCGTGTGCAGAAAGTTCATGTTCTGCACTCTCTCTGTTTAACTCCCCTCCTCGAAGACACTCATTCTTCCTCAAGTGAAAGAAAGAGGAAAAAAAAGGGAAAAGAAATGAAAACATGCTTTCTCAAACATCATTATAATCACTATCACACTCCAGGCAGCTGCTTCACAGTAATCACGATGAGCAGGAAGACACCGACCTATTCGGCTCAAGTGTTCAGTCCTAGTCTTCTGTTCTTTTCCCTGATTGGCTGATTGAGCGACACGCAGGCTCTAATTTCCCCACATCAACTTAGGCCTACTACTGTTCTTTGTTTCCCCAACAGATGGATTCTCCGGATAAAACCCCACTCCAGTTAGTCTGAGCGGTCGCTCTCTGTTTACAACACAAACATTCCTCTCGTTCCATTTGTCTTTGTGTAGTGGGACATGTGAGAAAAACTAAATTCAGGTCAGAAAATTGCGAGCTTGGAAGCAATCCCAAAATAAAGTGGGACTGAGAGGTGTAAAAAAATAAAGAAATCATACTGTACTACTAACAGTTGTGACTGTGAGTGAGAGGCGATTCATTTATATACTCAGACTATTTACATCTATACGACAGAGCTGGCACTGGTCTGTTGGGAAGCCAGTGTTTTGCTTGCCTATTGCTGGTTACAATTTAGATATTTGTGTGTGTGTGTGTGTGTGTGTGTGTGAGTGTGTGTGTGTGTGCGCGTGTGTATCTGTGTGTGGTGGTCTAGGTTAGCAACCATTTCCAATGGCTCCCTCCCGCACGTTTGAAAGACTCGCTTCTTTCTCTTCGTTTCTTAAGAGGGGGCTTGATTCGCTCCCATGTGGACCGCGAGTAGACATCAAAAACAAACGCTCATGCACTGCCTTCTGTCTTCCAGTACATTCAAATAGTGGTTATCATCCTCAGTTAACCGCAACTATGTCTATGGAAAGAAAAGCAGCTGAGGGTTTGCGTTGTTAAGTGGCTCGGTTTTGGTTGTTGGTGGTGCTGAAAGCTTTCAGAGTTGGAACTGGGTAACATCGGCCGTCCAAAGGCAACCTCTGATCTGTTAGATTGCATAAGTGCAAAAGAGATTTCGCTTATGCAGCTCTGTCTTTATTTCTCCGTCTCCACACTCATGCCCACTGCGGCCCCACCTGGGATACTGTGGTTCAGTGCAAAGTCTATACAGTGCTGTATAGTACAGGTACTCCGTAGTGCTCTGAAGAAACATGCATACAGAGAGACAGAGTAGGAAGCACACTATCTTACAGTACAATCCTCATCTGTGCAGAGTTTGGTGTGTGCAGTCAGCAGGACAGGCCTGTCCCTGGGTTGTGCCTCGGTCATCCTGGTGCCACAACATCATAGAAGAATTTATTTTAGAGGGTTAATCTGCATTTCACTGAAATGCTGACATTTTCTGAGCCTACTTTAATTACATGTGATATTGATGGGATTGCCATTTTTATATTAGTATTGTAAGTACTGTGTGTGTTCGATGCGACAGGGAAATTAATTTGATTAAACACTATCTAATATGTTGAGTAACAGCTGTAAACAGAGTAGTTCTCCCATAGGAAAACTGTTATATCTTATCATACACTTATACATATATTTTAGACTTTTTTTTTTTTTGCTTTATTATAAAATTATTCTTATTATAATGTTCTATGTTGATAGATTTTCATTATTATTATAAGACAATGACAAGGTCGAGTTGCTTGTCTTCATAAAAAGCATGCATGTTTCCGCTCCCCTCCTCTTCATCTCAACATGGTTTCATTTACCCTGATGTCTCGGCCAGTTGGCGCTCCTCCTCCTCCTCCTCCTCCTCCTGCTCCTCCTCCTCTTCATTTTTTCCATCCTCTCCTCACTTTAATTACCTTTGGGATGTAAGGCTTACAAAGAAATAGGTGTCCTTTGTTGCATCAGCTCTTGTCTCATTTTAAATCCACTTCCAAATCTGTATCTCACCATTTTGAAGAATTCATCTTGCAACCAAAAAGTTGTGTTTTTGATACCTGAAAAGGAACAGATTAATAGATATATATTGTATTATTACGCTCATTCCTCGCTGACTCCCCGGTCAGTTTGTAATAAGGAGTCTCTTGACAGCCAGGAACTCAGTTGGTTGCCATGGAACAGGCTGGTCCCTCCCCGTCCCTCTCCTCTACCGCCTGAACGAGACCAGAGGTGACATCGGAGGCCTTCCGCTCTGTGATTGGCTCTGCCGGAGGTTGCCCTGGACTACTGCCACCAGAGGCATCCCCTTGTTGCGTGGGCGGAGTCAACATGGCCGACTCTGGCTCCATGCACAGTATCACCTCTTCCTCCTGATCCCGACAGACGGAGCGGAACACACACAGAAGGCTCAGTCAACTTGGGTCACACACAGGAGCTGTTTAGCAAAAGGTTCACATCCGAACATTACTAATGAACCATCTCAATATAAGTACAAGTCCACACTGGTGATTTTGCAAGTTTCATCCCATTAACTAAGTCTTTTATTTTATTTTTACATTACTGCTAACTGACTTCCATGGGTTTATAGATTGATGTCCCATCTTACAGGCAACCAGCACAACATAAGGATCAACTGGGAAGGATTACCCTTGGCTTGCAATGGGTAAACCTTCACAGTTGACTTTTAGTTGTCTGTTGTTGTCTATTAAATTTGGTGGCCATTATTGCTAGCTGTTAAACTGTTTCTTGTCGGCGCATGCAGGAAGCTGCTGAAAAGCTTTACATTGATGATCTCTTCTCTTTGGGAAAAGGTTTTGTGCATTAAAGGCGTACTCAAGCCATTTGATATCACTCTTCCATAAAGTTTGGGGTTCAAAATAATCAGATTAAAAGAAGAAAGATCACAATCGAAGCAATAGAGGCCTGACTTTGCCTGATTTTTAGTCGCTCATATGGGTCAAGACCCCAAAGCTCTGGATCCTACAATTACCATAATGCAATTCATAAGCATCTTTTATTATTAAACTCATCATACACATCATAAATCCCCACTTCTTTCAAAGCAACGCCCAAGTTTGTAACACAGGCTTTCTGTTAACCAAGAATATCTGAAAAGCTTCCTCCAGAGCCTCAAAAGCAATATTCAACTGTTTTAAGAACCTGAGTAAAATCGTTAAAGTACCTCTTTAAAAAGATTGCTGGTCAGAAGTTTCAGTTCCCCAACAAGACCACACCAATTAAAGCCATACCCATGCCTAGGTCTTAAGAAATAAATATTGAACTGTATATAATAATTTGATTAACAATGATTTGTAAGTAATGGAATAAAGCCACCAGTACGGTCTTTCACTGAGCTTGCTCAGCACTTCAGAGATAAAATATTAAACACTGAAGATGTAATTTTATGTAATCTAACCCTATGTTCACCTCACCTTGACTTCCTCCTCCTCCTCCTGCTGCTCTAGTAGCGGGGAGTGTTCTGTTCCCACCATCTCGTCTCCAGAGGGAACACAGAGGCTCGGCTCCACCACCGCCGCCACACCCATGTAGCCTCCAGCCTCCGTCTGATAGGCCTCCATCTGCCCCGTGTTCCACAGATCGACCAGTGGTGGGTGAACGGGATGGACCAGGCTGTGGATGGTGCTGTTGGGTGTTGCTTGCAAAGAGTGGTTGGCACTGTGCAGCCTGTGCTCCAGCGACTAGAAACAGGGCGAGGAGGGAGAGTTAGAGACAGAGCTGAGAGCTGTTGCTTGTTTGCCGCCTGTTTTCCAGCTCAGGTCTATTTTCCATGTGGAGACACAACGTCAAGCAGTCTGACAAAACACACAAAGCCTCGTGTCTGCAGCCAAGTCTACTGCTTTCTGACTTTGCCAGGGATCAATACTGATTTTCTTTGTGTACAGGATGAGATAAGCAGCTTTTTTTCATGTATATATGAGATTGAGGCCTGCCTTTTCATTTTGGCTCCAATTTGCTTAAAGCAAGAACTAGTCTCTTTGTTTATGTATATTAAAGATGTTCTTGATGAGGTGCTTGTGAGTTTATGCTTTCCAGAACAATTCCCTCTAGAAATCAATTTCTGTTTAAACCAAAGTAAATTTCACTTTATTCTCTATACTGTATTTATTGAATTGTATGCTTGCTTGTGAACACATGTTTACATGTTTGCCTTTTCAGTTGATTCTTGAGGTTACACTATCTATTAATTGAAATTAATTATAAAAAACATTAGTGTTCAGTTGATGAAAAACACTCCCTATAATTATCACCAAATTACATTGTCCTTTCCAGGAATCTTATAATTAATTTAGAATGAATTATCAGTTCTTTTCTGGGAAATTACAGGAAACTATGGACCTGTGGAAGTGTTTTGTTGGCCAAACATACCACAGTAATTTGGTGAAAATCAAGAGAAACAATAAAAAACAAAAGAACAAAATATTATAATAATATTTTGTCAAACTACTATTTCCAGTGTCAAAAATGAACATCCCCACTCAACACAGCTGAGTGCAGAGTTGTATAAACCTGGGAGTTATAGAGTTTTCTGGTCCTCGATTGAATTACAAGGTTATTTCTCCTGATTGGAGTGACTTAAGGAAGTGTAAACATGCCCACATACTAAATTTCAACTCTATCTACTATTTCACAGGTGCTGGACCCGTTCCCACCCACAGAAGTGAGACTCCATCTGCTCTCCACCACTCACCTGTTGTTGCTGGTACTGCAGGAGCTGCTGTTGCTGGTAGTGCTGGATCTGTTGGATCTGCTGCAGCTGTTGTAGTTGACTTTGCTGCTGGAGAGTGAACTGCTGCTGCTGCTGCTGCTGCTGCTGCTGCGACAGGAAGTGAGCTGCTGCCTGCCCGTCAAACCCGTCAGTCCCCATAACGTAGGAGCCAGCAGGGGGAGACGCCACAACGGAGGGATCGTTGTTGATCGGCTCCCAGGCATCAGAGGAGGAGAGGCAGTAGTGGCCCTGGGAGACGTATGTGTGAGGCCACACCTCTGCTGAGGAGTGGTGCAATATCTGATCTGGAAAAAATGAAAAAGACAGCAGCTGCTATAAGTGCTCCCTGATACCAGGAAGATAGTATGAGTTTTTTCAAGTTTCAGTAGCAAAAAGCACAGTAGAGTGAATCATCCTGATAATATGACCTTCATAACACAGAGAAATATACAACCAGGAAAATCAAATATCATGCTGCCAAACACATCATTGTTGGTCTGGTAAAACCTCAGCATATTCAGCTGCAGATTTCTCAGCTTAAGTTTGTAAATATTGTAACGACCAACAATTTATCCCGTGACAATGCTGATACAATTTTTAAGGTTTAATTGTGTTTGAGTTATCTGGTTTCAGCTGTTGACACACAATTAAGTATAGTTCAAAGAAGAGGAAACTAAATCAGTTTGAATTTTGGCTTTGATCTGGCCCGCGGAACAGAATAAGTCAAAAAACTGTCCACACAGTGTTATGACAGAAACTCTCCTAGATGTGCTGAATACAGTTTGAACACTTGCGCACCTTTCAGTGTTGATTCATCACTTGTGTCAAGCTGTATAATGCAGACACAGGCTTGATGTTGTGCAGTTCATCTTTCTCTCAAGAGGAAGGGTATAAATTGGGCCCTGAGAGTAAACACCGCCACACATTTTTACCTTGTGCTAAACGTTTATTTGACTAAAATTAGATAATTTTATGCAAATGCATTCATGAAGCGTCATACCTTAAGGAGGTTTATCTTACAACAACAAATCACTCATTATAATTGTCTGCACCTTTAGACAAAATATACTTTATGCCAGTGGTGGAAAGTAACTAAGTACATTTACTCAAGCATTATACTTAAGTACAGTTTTGATGTAATTACATGTACTTTTATTCCACTTAATACTCCACTACATTTCAGAGGGAAATATTGTAATGTTTCCTCCACTTGGGACTGTATAATCTTTGCCTTCATTTAAAGAATGTTAGATTCTGCAACACAAGCCATTTCTAGTCCTTTCTAGTCCTGTACCTCGACTGGTGATGCTCTCTTGGTTGACCTCGCTCAGATGTGCCACGCTGCCCTGGTTTGAGCCCGACCGTGGGCTCTCTCCATCCATCGATGACCAGGCCAGGAGTGTCGCCTGCGAAATCGCGAACTGCTGCAGGATACCTGAGGTCAGAATTCAGAGGACGAGCCAGGATCATTGTGAGTACCCGCATTATGCTTAACTGGCTGAATAAAGGGTATAAATCCTGGAAAGTGAAGTGATGAACACATAATTCTGCTGATGACAGTTAATAGTCTCAGTGGAGTGCTGGTCCATGTCTCTGTGTGTGTGTTTTTCCAAACCTGCTGCGAAGCGGGCCTCCTTCTCTCCGTCACTGAGGTCACTGTAGGCGTCGTTCTCCAGCCGCCGCTCCTTTTCCCGCTCCTGGGTAGTGATGCGAGCCTGGGGGAGGCCCCCTGCACCCACAGTCTGCATGCCCCAGTTTTGCCATTCAATCATGTGAGCGACACGACCCTGGGCCATGGCCGTGGGCTTGGTCACTCTCTCCTTCATGGTGCGGGTCACCCCTGGTGGTGGAAAAGACACGAGACAGAGGAAGGTGAAGGATGGGAGGATGAGGATTGGAAGAGAGTGAGGTGAAAGGATGGGAGGAATGTAGAAGAAGTAAGAAATGAGATGTTGATGCAGGTGTGATCAGGCAGATTCAGGGATATGGCATTGAAGAAAGATGAAGGAAGTGCAGCAGAAGGTTTGTTGTTTGGTGGGATCAGACTAAGGACAACGAAAGAAAAGGGGAAAGAAAAACTATAGACAGATAGATAGACATGTTATCATCAAATGTGTAATGCTGTTTGGTCATGGATGCTGTGATGGCTTATGAAAATATCCAGTAGGGTTAGACTGATAAAATGGTTTGGCAACAGTCAGTGTTGTTGTGTCTTCTCAAGTGATGCAGTTTATTTAATTACATCTCTACTCTATGATTGATAATTACCAGAGGGTGACCTGTAGTGGTTCAAGTATATGCAAATATGTGTGATTATAGTTTTGAAGTGTTTTTAGTAATACCACCTCCTGTCCCATAATATACATTGGTTTGCAATACCGAATAAGCACTCAAAAACCCATGGGATAATTGTGGCACAAAAATGATCAATTTGTTTTTAAATATTGAATATTAGTTACTATTACTATTGGCAGCTTCATCAAAGATAAACCAGTATAGAAAAACATTATCAGTCGAATCCAACTATTCAAATGTCTGTAGTTTAACGAGGGGCTTCATGAACATGGATTAGGAGGATAGCTAAATGACAAGGGTTGGAGGTGACGTTCGTGTGTTTAATGACCCTAAGCCATCGCCTGTACGGGATACAGGGAAGAGAGGATGGAACGGATGCGGCTTGTCTGACAAAGGTGTGTTATGGGAGGGAATAGGTTAATTGGGGTGAGGTGGCTGTGTGGCATGAGTAATGAAGAGGTTGGCTTGTTGACAAGATAGCTTTTGCACCTCTGCTAAGCTGCGCTGGGTAAGCAGAAAACGGCTCTCTTTCTTCTTGCTGTCTGTCTGAGAACTTGACTCATGCAAACACTGCAGAACATACTTCTTTTTTTCTTTTAAAAGAAAAAATTCATTTCTCGCTGCCAAGCTAACACCAGCTGATGTCTGCACATTGGCTGTGCTCAATATTTCATGTGACCGACACATGATGACACGTACTGTAAATCCCTGGTTGTTTGATTCTCTCTGATGGTGGCACATGGAGATGAGATTTATGAATAAATTATAGGAATAGATGAATAGAAGTCACTAGCACACCACACAGTGCAGCAGCTGCACTGCATTTGACTGTACTGTAATACATTACACTGCACTCAAATAAACTGCACTGCACAAAACAGCTGGATTAAACCAAAACCACTGCACTAAAAGAAAGCACTTCACTACACTGCACTCGACTCTGTTAAACACAGCGTTTTCACAGTTCAAAACATCCATACTGATACTTGGACACCACAGTTTCACAACCACTTAACAAAATAATAAACTACACTTCCCACTCACCACTCACCTTTTCTTAGAGCAACAAGCTGCATGACGATGCACTATGTGTGCGTGTTATGTTTTTCAAGCTGAATTAATTCCATCAATGACTCACGAGGAGTCATTGAAGAGTGTTATCACAGCGTGGAGAGGAAGTGATTCAAGGGAACCCGTTTCGGGTACCATGCTGACTCCTGCACCCACTGGAGGCGGAGCCAACATGGGGTCAGTTTACCAGTTACAGCACAGACACACACCTGACACACCTGACAGAGAAGACTTAGCCAGAGCCCCGATGCCATAGGCGTTTGAGTTCCTCTTGAGCCGAGGAAGAATTGACGTGGTGTCTTCCATAGACAGCTAGAGGGAGAGAAGAGAGAGGAATGGAGGAGGGGAAAAAGCGTAGCGAAAAGGATAGTATGGGAAGTGTGACAAGGCACACAAAGACATCCAGACAGTGTGTGTTGGAGAGGGGTGAGTGGAAAGGAGAAGTGATGGAGATTAATATAACAGATAAAATCTGCATTACCCAAAATCCGGATTCCAAGAAACTGTGAACCAATAAGTGACTCTGATTGTGCTTACTACCGTGCACCACTACGAGAAACCGAAAGAGATCAACTGTAAAGCCGAGGTGAAAGGGGTTTGTGAGGGGGGAGATGCTGATCACTAAAGGGTGGGTTAAATCAAAACGGGTGAAAGAAACATAAAGAGGAAGAAAAATAGTAGATGAAGGAATGGTGTCACAACACTTACATTGATTCCTTCCCATGAAAATTCTGAACGTCCATGCTGAGGAAGAGAAATAGGACGGGAAGAGAGGGATGGGGGAAAGAAGGAGCGGGAAAGAGTAAGAGAGTGACAGGACAGAGAGAACATTGACATGCATGGCAGGAGCGAAATGGGAGAAGACAAAGAGACGAGGGACAGAAGGGGGATCGCACATTGGACATTCAGAGGACAGATACACAGGATTTTCCAAAAACGAGTAAGTGTCAAGGACCAGAATGACAGGGAGAAGGGAGGGGATTAAACAGGGATCAGTTTATTTGCTTAGTTATGTATAGCAGAGTGAATATGCTACGGATGAGTGAGTCTCCTCTCTGGTTACATGTGCTGTCATAAACACTAAAAGCCAGCGGAAAATCATGTGTGAGTGTGTGTGAGAGAGAGAGATGTCAGTGCTGTGTCGGTATCTGATGCCGCATACAGACAGGAGACTGAGGCTAACAGGAGGAGGGGGAGTGGGAGTGTGTGTGTGTATGTGTGTGTAGAGGCAGATGCTAAGCAGCAGCCTCTGCCACACCATTTTTCAGCTGGGATGACACTAACTAGACCCAGGGCACTGGTGGTTTAGTGGCTGTGCTGAAATGTTTTCACCTTTATATCTGTCTTTATTTACTTTTTTGCAAACAGCAGATGAGACGATTCATAGCACTGTCATGTTTGTCAGTAAATATGAAGCTGGAACCAGCAGCTGGTTGGCATAGTCCAAACAGGGGGAAACAGCTAGCCTGGCTCTGTCCAAAGCTAACAAAATCCACCTTCCATAATCTTTAAAGGTCGCCAATTAGCACTTATCTTGTTTGTTTAATCTGTACAAAAACCAAACAGGGCTTTCAGGAAGTTTCTGCGCCCAGCCAAGACATACTCTGGCATATAACCCCTGTAAAACAACAATGTTATAATTTTACACTTTGGTTTTTGTACAGATTAAACATGCGTGTTAATTATTAGTGAGCTATAGATGTGCTGGAAAGCTGATTTTGTTAGCTTTGGACAGAGCCGGGCTAGCTATTTCCCCGTTTCAAAAAAAAAAATTGTAATTAAGTAATTTAATGCCGAGTGACATAATGAGGGCGTGACTACCAGAATAGTGTTACATGCAGCATGTATCCAGATGCTCGTGTTTATCGCTATCAGCCTCTTCTCGTTCTTTTCTTCAATCCGTCTTTTTCTTGTAATTCTATTATTTGCTCCCACTTCCTCGCTCTTTGACTCTGTGCTCATCTCTCTCTCCCTCCACATGAGTGGGTGTGATGAGAGATTTAACACACTTGAGAGTTAGAGCTGGACCACTTGAAGCAGATTTTCCTATATTCCTTCCAATAGCCCTGACAACACTGGTGTGTGTGTGTGTGTGTGTGTGTGTGTGTGTGTGTGTGTGGCTGTTTTCCTTTTCTTCTCCTTAGGACCGAAGGGGATTCTGGGGCATGATGCATAAATAAATGATGGAATCAGTCCACAGTGCATTTGGTGAAAAAGTTGCTTCTCTACATTTTAGTCCAAAATGGTTCCCTCTTGTGTGTCCAGTCTCAGAGGGATCAGTTTTAGAGCACCGGAGAGGAGGAGAAGGGGGAGAGGAGAGGTGAGAGAGAAGAGTGGAGAGGAGAGGTGAGGAAAGGAGAGGAGAGCAGAGGAGAGGAGAGATGAAGGAGAGAAGAGGA
>JAVQJD010059565.1:0-34840 GCA_036023655.1 Nannoperca australis | reverse complement strand
GTGTGTGTGTGTGTGTGTGTGTGTGTGTGTGTGTGTGTGTGTGTGTGTGTGTGTGTGTGTGTGTGTGTGTGTGTGTGTGTGTGTGTGTTGCACAGTGCCTTTGACACCCTGGCCAAAGTTTTCAACCCACCTGAAGCGGGCATCAGACAGAGTCTGGCAGAAAAGTCGCAGTGTGTCGGTGGAACAACCATCCAGCTGATTGGTCGAGACCAGGAGACCCCCATCATCGAGGTGGAAGGACCACTGCTCACGGACAGCCATGTCGGCTTTAAGGTGGGTGGAGTCAACTCATACAGCTAATGGCCCAAATAACAGCATACTTAGCTCACATTGTTAATAATTTAAGGATAACAATTGTTTCCCTCTATCAGAACATACTGAAGCTGTTCAAGTGGATTTATTGTCAAGAGCAATTGTTTTTTTTTATTACTTTGGCATTAATCTGTAGGTTTTGTAAGTGTAGTTACGATTTTGTCAATCGTAAAATCTTTTTTTAGATAATTTCCTTTCCCTTTATCTGTGTCTTTCCCTCTCTGTCTAGCTGACCATGCCCAGCCCCATGCCTGAGTATCTGAACGTACACTACATCTGCGAGTCAGCATCCAGGCTTCTGTTTCTCTCCATGCACTGGGCGCGCTCCATCCCTGCCTTCTCTGCGCTTGGGTGAGACTTAATTTAGAGTGTTAAGCCCCTTTCAGACACGTGCTCCATTACATTAATCTGATGGCAATTCAAAACGTTGGTCTGAAGGACCACCCTGGTCGCTCGGGCGTAAAAGTCACAACGGCAATCTTACAAGGTCGGACCAAAGAACATTTCTCAATGACAAAATGTTAAAACTTTACAGTGTGATGAATCCAGCAATGTTGCGTGTTCCACTTTTGAAAAGAGGCTTGAGGAAACACCATAACACTGCAAGCGCTTATCTATGTACAGTCTATAACTTCATGAACGCCACAAAAAAGGGCTGCATTACTGTTTATGTACATGCTCACACACTTATCTTTTTTTTCTTTGCCTCTGTCTCTCAGTCAGGAGGCAAACACCAGTTTGGTGCGAGCCTGCTGGAATGAGCTGTTTACTCTGGGTCTCGCTCAGTGCGCTCATGTGATGAACCTGTCGACCATCCTCACTGCCATAATTAACCACCTCCAAAGCAGCATCCAGGACGGTATGGACCACAGACCTCGTCATCATTTCTCAGTAGGACACACACATATATAAACAGGAGCCAAGATATGTGATTTTATTTTTATTTTTTTTGTTAGAAGAACTAGGGAAGGAGAGTAGATACGTTTTCTCCCATTGCTTCATTCATTTGTCAAGCGTCTGTGGCATTGTAGGATTGTTGTTACCACTCTATTGTTCAGTCCAGTATTACACTTGTGAGCCCCAGATGGTGCTTCATCTTTGTTTATTTGTCCGTGTTTCACACATGATGGCTCAAATATCACAGATTGAAGTTCGTTTTAAATTGGAGAACTAAATATTAAAATTAACTAACAGGTTTTTTTCAGGAATTGCAACTTTTGATGCTGTTGACATGTTATTTGTTGTTTCTCTCAACGACTGTCCCGTTTAGATAAAGCTTTAAACAACAACAACAACAAAAAAGTAAATTATGAATGTTGATATGTCAAACTGGGCATTTTCTTCCCTCTTAGACAAGCTTTCGGGGGAGAGGGTGAAGCAGGTGATGGAGCATATTTGGAAATTCCAGGAGTTTTGTAACAGCATGACGCGGTTGGACACTGACAGCTACGAATACGCCTACCTGAAGGCTATAGTGTTGTTCAGCCCAGGTGAGTCTTTTCTTTCTTTCTGTCAGTCAAATTAAAAGAATTCCACGGGAAGAGTGAAAGTGATTTGAATAAATTACCGTTTTGTGTGTGTTTTACTGATCAGATCACCCCAGTGTGGACAGTGGCGGGCAGATTGAGAAGTTCCAGGAGAAAGCCTTGATGGAGCTGCAGGACTACGTGCAGAAGACGTACCCAGATGACACCTACAGGTACATTCATACGCTCCAAGTCAGCTCAACCTCCCCACCATAGTGGTGACAGTGAATAACAAGTGATTGTTTCTATAGTTAAATCCTCACAATAATACTTAATTTCATTAAGTACTGCCTACTTGGCAATCTGAAAAGTATCCTTTATTCCTTGATAGCTTAAAGTACGTGGCAGTGATTCCCAAATGATAGGGCGGTGGGGGTACAAGAAGCTAGGAATCAGTGGTTCAGAGGACTTCAGTGTCTTAAGGAAGGACATTAAGGAAAAGGAGCGTATAAGAACATATTATTTTGAAAAAAAAAAACCCAAAGTAAACACAAGATGTCAAGATGACTTTGCAGGGACTGCTGTATTTGTTTCCCCAGGTTGACCCGTATCCTGACACGTCTCCCAGCCCTGCGCCTCATGAACTCCAGTATCACAGAGGAACTCTTCTTCACCGGCCTGATAGGCAACGTCTCTATTGACAGCATCATTCCCTACATCCTCAAGATGGAGACGGCTGAGTACAACAGCCAGGACAGCCCGTCGCTCCAGCACCCAGAGCTGTCAAATTAAAGATTAGCAAGTCTCCACTTCAGGTACTGTCTCTGTCTCTCGAGGGGGTCTACTGTTCCCCGGTCCAAAATCCTGCAGCTTTGTTTTCTAACAATACATTGTGCAAGGTGATTCAGGAATCCTCAGTAGATTAGGATAAACCGGCATTGGAAAGCCAGGATGACACTTGGAATGTTTTCTGGAGCTGAAGCAGTGTGGGAATCTTGAGTTTCTGGTCTAAACTCCGTCGCTCTGAACTGAACAAACAAGGAATCCTCTGCAGCTGCAACTGTGCTCATCTCCTTTAAAGCTCTTTAAAGCTAATTACACGTGAACTTTACCTTCTGAGCTAAGCCTTTCAACTAGATTTAGTCTTATCTAAGCCTTATCATGCTCTCATGTTGATCACATACATCATTTAGCACCAGCTGTTGTTGCATATATCAAAAATCAAGTCCGTAATCTAAAAATCCCAAACAGAAATCTTATATGTGGAAGTGGAATTTCACCTAATAAAAAAGTCGTAGCTAAGTACTTACTTTAAAAGTTTACTTTCAATCTGTAAAATATTTGTCTATTGGTATTTATTTAGGAACATTGGTGCAGTATAAACTGGTATTTCTAATGGTTGTGCTGTTAAATTGGGAATTCAGGCTATTACAAAGATCAAATGACTTTTCTGTCATACAACAAGGAGTTAAAACATGCTTTGTAATAATTTTCTCTCTTTTCAGTTTTTCAACTGACCAATTGACTGCATTTCCTAGAAGGTGCGAGACGTTAATGTACAGTTCTTTACTTTAAATACATGTAAATAATAGTTGCAATGAGAACTCCAATCAGGTACAAGAATGAACTCAAACCTCTCGATTCATCTGTTGTCTGTATTCGTTTGGACTGGCTGTCATAGCATTGAGCTATCGCATTCTTAGTTCCTTACAGGACGATCAAGTCTGATTTCATTCACTCTTTCGGTTTCACTTTGAACTCACATTCACAAAGTCACATCGGCCAAACTAGCCAGTTAAATTGATATGTCTTTTTTTATACTGAATAACATCTCAGAGATTGTAGGTTTGGGAGTGTTCTTTGAGTTTAGGTACAGTTATGGTTTGGGTTATCATAAACATGTTGCTAATATAACCTGTGCAATCACCTCATCACTTTTCACTTTATGACAATCAATTATATGTTACTTCCTTCTGTCCCATCAGTCATGACTGTTCCTCTTCATATGTGTATTTATCAGTGGCAATGGTTTCTTTTACGTACTTAGATTATCTTAAAGAATTTGGGTTCAGAATTGTTACTTATGTGTAGCTATGCTACTGTTTTTGTACCTGTGTTTGCATTTGCACTTTGCTAAGTGCACATCAGTCAGCTTTTGTGGCGTTCCACTGTGTTCATGCTGACTAAAACTTTGTGTTTTGTATGTTTTCTAAAACTTTAATTTGTTATGAACAAATTAGCTTGTTGCATACTAAGTGTACTTAAAGTACTTGGGCAGGTTTCCCTGATTAAAAAACAACAAAATGAGATTTTGTGGGAAGCCAGTCTTGAGTGCATTGATGTCTGGAAGACCATATGGAGATGTGCATCACTTCACCCACTTATAATGGTATATAAATATAATGCGTCAGAATGAGCATCCACAGCAACATGAATGATAACTTGGATGTAAAGAAGTCAACAAGGACTGTGTCTTGTGAAATAAATGTCAATTGTAATATTTGGGTTTAAAACCCATACAGAGTGTTTGTAAAGGCACTGTTGTGAAATGACCTTTGTACATGTAATTTCATAAAAATGAGTGCATGTTGTTTTTAAGCTGGGTTTTATAATCTTGTGGCTGTCTGCCCTAATAAGGAGCATCATTATAATTTTTATAGTGCATTGCAGTGCATGAAGTTGCTTAAGTGCATTTTATTAAATGCTGTATGAAAAATGTTCATTTAAATGTTGTGGCTTTAAAATATTTACCATGAGCAGCTCCCACATTAGAGGATGTTAGATGAGAAAAAACAAAGCTTTGTGGATTGAGTATCCTATGGTTAAAGTTTTATACTGTGTTAATGTACTTAGTTTTTTCTGCTCATATAAAATGTATTTCTTCAAGTACTGAGATCGAGAAATTCAAACAACTTTCATGTTCTGCTCAAGTCTGTCTCAACCCTACATTTCTACCTCACACCGATAAAGATATAAAACAATGTATTAACGGCTGAGCTCCTGTATCAGCATTCCAGTCTCTGAGGCTGGCTTCTCTAAAGCCACACCCTATAAAAGGAAATAAACTGTTATGAAATATGATGTGATGAGTCTGTTCATGCTGAAAACGGAAGGCAAGAAGAGTGTTTACAGCTAAAGTGAAACTGTATGACCAGTGAGATTTGAGGTGTTTTGCCAGAATCCCTTATCTTATTAAAGCTTTGGGAACAACATCACACCAGTTTTTGTAATGTAGAAACTGAGTCTGTAGGCCAACCATTCATTAGCTTGGAAAGATGTGGGAAAACTGCTTGTCAGAGAAATTCGCTGTCAGTATATACATCAAGGCTGTCCATATAGTATGCCACTGCTCTCTGAACAACTCAAAACTTAAATTCTGCAATCTGTTCCCTCAGACTTAGAATCTGTGCGCACAGTTCAAAAACACAAAGCTAAATCATTTAACTGATTTTACAATTGTTAAATTTAGATAAAGAGATAATAGATTTGATTTACTTCAGTTGCAGTCAGGATGCTCCATTGGGGAAAGCATGCATGTGTGTAATGGCCTACCCCATTTGCTGCTTTGTAGAAAAAAACACAAATAGAGCGCACTGAGGTAACAGATTACAAAACTGCGCACAGATTACACTCTGAGTTTTTCCCCCTACCATATGACCCCAGAGTGGCTCCGTTTTTTGATTTTGATTTTTTTTACGGATGTAGACTGTCAGCTATGAAACCCTATGTATCTGAATGTGTCCAAAGTGGCTTTTTATTTTTCTACCTCTTTTATTTTCCCTTGAATTGTTTTATTGTATTTCTCATTTGTCTTTCTTCTACATTGTTACATTGTTTCTACACGATGCATGCAGTATTATCATACCTGTCTATGTTCCTGTGGAAACAACCAACTGCCTGCCTGGACGCTCCTCGGTTGCTCGGGTGACAACGACTTTCATACGTCATCAAAAGGCGCCTCTCCTTGTGCTTGCGCGACTCCAGGCGCTGACTGTAGAGCTTACAAATAGTACTTTGTAAATGAATAAAATAGGACTTTAAAATGCCTATGAAAGGAAGGTTTCCCATCCGGAGGACTCTGGAATACCTCCAGAAGGGAGACATCATCTTTAAAAACAGAGTGAAGATCATGACGGTCAATTACAACACACATGGAGAGCTCAGCGACGGAGCAAGGTCAGAGCTAACAACAGCTAGCTAAAACACCGCAAATGTGTCTCCAAAGCATGTTGAGTACCACCACCACTTTTAATCCAGTTACCTGAAAACGGGTCCCGGCAGTGTACGTGCATAATCTCAGTTTCACATTGTAATATTTGATAGGCTACATGTACGTAGTTATTACTATGAAAAGTGGCATGGACCTAAATGTCAGTGCTGTGGTTATAGGTTATATAGTATAGTAACCTATATATATATTTCCATAATTTACAATTGTTCTGATTATATTCTCGATTGATCAATTAATAGTTTGGTCTACACAAGGTCCTTAACAGTTTCCGACGTCTTCCAATTACTTGTTTTGCTTGAAAAACAGTAATAATCTAAAGATATGCAGTTTCCTATTACAGAAGACAAAATAGTCAAACTTTCAGATCAGAGAAGGTGGAACCAGAATTGTTGTGGCATAAAAAATTAATCGATTGTCAACATTGATGCAAATTAATATTTAGTTGATTGACTAATAGATCAATCCACTTATTCTGTGAATTGTTTAAGTGTTCAATTAGTGTTTCACATTGCATCTAATTGAATTTATGTAAATATCTATTGCAGAAGATAATTACATGAGACAGTGTTCAAAGTTCATGAGTAATGTAGCCCTCATTTTTCAATTTTCATGAATAGATCAACTAACTTCTGAAAACTCACTTAAGACAATGCAGCCTTTAAGATCATTGCTATGACAACTGATAAGTAGGGTCAATTAAATACTAATTGTTGGTCGATTCAGAACCAAGAAGAATTTTTAAAAGCTGAATGAATCAATTGTGTTGAAGTGTGCATCTTTAAAATGCACTATTTTAAAAAAGTTCTGAAACTGTGTTCTTTCTCTCTGTGTTTTGCAGAAAGTTTGTGTTCTTCAATATCCCTCAGATTCAGTACAAAAACCCATGGGTCCAAATAATGATGTTCAAAAATATGACACCATCTCCGTTCTTGAAGTTCTACCTAGGTGTGTAGCCTTGCACTGTTGACTGTATTATTATTATTATTATTATTATTAATATTATGTATTTTTAGTTTGGGCTGATCTTCTCTATCTCTTTTGCAGACGATGGGGAGCAAGTTCTGGTGGACGTGGAAGGGAGGGACTACAAACAAATTTCACAGCATGTGAAGAAGATTTTGGGCAAATCAGAGTAAGATATTGAGTTATTCTGAGTTCAGTGTGTCCCATGTTTTATAACATCTACATGAGCTGGGGGATATTAAATAATCACATATTAGATACTTTTGGTACATAATGAGTAATGTGTGTAGGATGTTTTTATTTCACTTTGCTTTCACTCAATTAACTTATGAAAACTGTATCACTTAATTGAAATTCAGCCAGGTAAAAACATGTAAGTTGTATCACAACAATCTATTTTATTGCTTTTCAAATGTTAAAATGTCTGCGGTGAAAAAGGCCCATTCCTGCAGTGACCAGATCTATACATGTTTTTATTTTACAACCGCTCTCTTTACAGAGAAGTGTTACAAGCGGAGGCTCGAGCCAAGATGCAGGCCTCCAACCCCGCCAACTTTGGGCCAAAAAAGTACTGTCTGAGGGAGTGTATCTGTGAGGTGGACAGCCAGGTGCCGTGTCCTGGCACCACGCCACTCCCCAAGGAGATGACGGGCAAATATCGTGCCCAGATGGCAGCGTCACAGGAGTGAGGAGCTGACTCTTAGATTCGCTGGACAATATTTTGGACCATTGCATATTTTGATGTAAATATATGTAACTAGATGGGTCCCACTATGCTGTGTGCATTGTGAGATCATCACTGGCTGGACTGAGATCTTCCAGTCCACCATAACCAGCAGGAACCTACCAACACATGACATTGTTTGGACAGTCGATGCTTTGGTCCAGGTTTGGATAAGTTCACGTAACACCTGGTGTTTGTACGGTATGTGACCTGATTGAAGAATCCAAACATCTCGATGTGATTCACATCTGGCACAGTGTCAATGCTGCAATGTAAACATTCAAATAAATGAAAATTTGCTTTTTAAACCAATTTGCCTCTGTGGCTCTGGTTATCATTATGTAAACATTAGGAAAATCAAAATCCTAAGAAATCATGACCACAATATTTTCATGCGAGAGGCAGTATCAAGTTGAGACACGGGGTCCCAAAATGTATGACAAGAACGAGAGACGCACACATTTTACAGAGACAACACTTTTTTTAATTGGTGCTGGGATGGAATTTCCTAAAGTTAATAAATTGACTGTGTGTCAAATGTTTTCATTGTGCAGTTATTGTTCTAAATGCAGAGACGTTACCTGAATCAGCTCAAATCAACTGCTTACACATTAAGAAGCTCCTCAAGTCACAAAATATTTACGGTGTCACACATTTGGCTTAAAATCTGTGGACATCACAGATAAGCAGTGTGGGATCAAGAGACGGCACAAAACACTGTTTTTGTCTATAAAGACAAATATGGACATTCTGACTGACAGGAAAGCACTATGACAAATTCATGTAAGGAATTAGCAGCACTGAGTGATAATACTTGCTGGCATTAATGTAGTGTTAATTTATCTGAACATCTAAAATGTTGTTTTGACCTTAGAGTGTAGCTGATCTTGCTGTGTCCCTTGGTAAATAGTGTTTAGTATGTTCATGGTGAGTGCTGTGTGGATAAACTTCTTAAATAAAACCACTGAACAGATAACATGCTTTACATTCAGATCTTAGCCAAGCAACGTGTTGAGAGATTTTATCAGTATGTTCAGATGTATTTAAAAAAACGAAAGCAGGGAGAGAAGTGAAAGAAAGACCAGCGTCGAACATGAACATGAATCATGCAACCCAAGTGCTCAGTTGGATCAGTCGTGCCACTGTAAACAATAAGATCACAACCTTTTGTGGTTGCACAATAGGACGTGAAACGTGTTTTGTTCCCTTGGCTCACTGTGGCATATAAGACGCTTAAAAAAAAAAAGGAAGTACCATCCTGAGGCAAACATGATGCAGACAGGATGGGGAGTAAGGAAGCAAAACTGCTCAAGTAAAACTTTCATCTAAACTATGCAGACAGAGAAAACATCAACAGGTTAGTGTGAATTCAGTTTTACACACAGAAATGCAACATTCAATCATACAGAACTGAGCAGGTGTTAGAACAAATACTTCTTCAATTAAAGATTAAAAGCTTTTACATGTGATGTCATCATAGTGCATGAGGAGACTAATCAACAATGGCTTGATTCTGTGTAATGTGCCTTTAATTTCCCTTTTACAAATCTATGACACAAAGTGGTCACAGACTGATTGACTTGTCCAGGGTGCCTCTTGCCTCTCGCCCAATGTCAGCTGGGATCGCCTTCAGCCCCCCTCAACCATACAAGAATAAGCTGATATAGATAATGGATGGAGGGACAAGTTTCCTTCAAACACTAGGCTGCCCAAATATGGTCATAAAAAACCTCCATTTGTTTCTCACTGATTTATCAGATGGGTATTTTGTCTGTGTTGTTAGTGGCCCAGTTAGGACAGTAATGCAGGGTTTGGTTCTGTGGTATTAGTTCAAAGAACGGCAGGGATTTCAATTACCTCTAATATCAATGGAATTAAAGGGAAACCACCAATTTTACACATCACACATCTGTTTACTACTGCATATGTGATAAAAGCTGTTAAAAGCTCTTTGTGGCTGCAGGACATATGATGAATTTTCTCAAGTGATGTCACTTGAGTCAGCCTTACACGATTGAAAATGAAAACAATTCGAGGGGTTGTGAAGGGAGCTTACCAGATCTCTGTAGGGCTTGAGGCTAGTGGCTCGAGGCTACACTAGCCGCTTACTAGCATAACACAGAATCTCTCACAGTCGGCTGTCAACTTGCATTTTGGGTAATGTAGGCACCAGGCTTTGACATGGAAGAAGAAGAATGCATGGAGAAAGACAGATAGACAGATTATATATCTGGTTCTCCTACATTTATTTTGATCCTTTTCTTACTATTCATTGTGAGTCCGACAATGTTGTAGGAGTGCAATGCTAAATCGGTGGAGTACTCTTTTACCTTCATTTGGCAAAAAACAATTTATTATTCAACCACTGATTTTATGAGGTGCATCAATTGCTTAACACCTCCCATTTGTTCACACATAGCCATAATTACATTTTGAATTTGTTTATAGTTTCTGCCAAAGAGCCAAGTCTTAACTCACTTAACTCAAACACCTGTCTGACTCTCCCATTTAAAATATATTTTAAGTGGCATTCTTCTTTCTTCCATTGTTCGTATTTGCAGTGATACAACAGGGTTAATATCTTCAGCAACATGCCTGTACAAATGGATTTTTACTTGTAGTGCTTAAAGACTGACACCTGCGACCCTGTACAGGATTAGTGGTTTAGAAAGATGTTTGAAAATCACTCCAGACTACTGAACTCTAGTACATATTTGTTTTGGGACAAACCTAATCTATTTGTGGTGCAGCAGACCTCACCCAAACTAAAACCAGCGGGCTCATCAGTCATGTAAAGTGAGAAAGCCTCGCAGGACTTGGTAAGTAGCAGGTAATCTGGGGGGGTTTGAGGGAAAGGTGTCAGTGCTTCTTTTTCTTCTGCTCCTGTAAGGTGTGCTGTAGCTCTCGGAG
This sequence comes from Nannoperca australis, assembly GCA_036023655.1. Classification (NCBI taxonomy): domain Eukaryota; kingdom Metazoa; phylum Chordata; class Actinopteri; order Centrarchiformes; family Percichthyidae; genus Nannoperca; species Nannoperca australis. The sequence goes on along the minus strand of JAVQJD010059565.1, from coordinate 24,234 downwards.
GTTCTCTGACAGGAGCTCCACCTCGTCGAGACGGCCGCTGAGCTTGGCGTCAAAAATGTAGGCCCTAATGTTGTCAATCTGCTGCAGCAGCAGTTCCTCCTCTATCATGTCCACATCGGGCAAAACCTCATCATCATTGTCCCCGTCAAATGGGTTGGTTGAGACTCCTGGAGAATTCCCAGAAGCCTCCAGGAAAGGGTTACGTGTGTCTGTATCGTCCTCCTCCTCAAAGGGATTGCCAGGTACGGTCTCGGCCTGTTTGTCCTTCTCCACATTTTCATCTTCCTCGAACGGGTTGTATTCTTTCTTCCCATTGGCTACCTCTTTGTGTTCCTTCTTTATGTCCTCAAAGAAGGGATTGGATGGATCCTCTTCGATGGGAGTAGAGTCCTCCTCATCAAAAGGGTTAAGGGGAGTGCTGTTTTGTCCTTCACCACCAGGGGGGGTTACATGCCCCCCTAGGCTCCTCAACCTGGGAGGAGACTCCTCCTGGCTTGTGAGAGCAGGAAATGCTCTTACAGAGGATGGACTCCTCTCAGCTTTAGGAGTCAGGTCCTCTGCTGCAGTGTCTTCTTCTTCTTGGAAGCCCCCTGCCGAACTGATATCCAGAGACCTCTCCCAGGTGATGGAAAGCTGGGTGGAGCCCACAGTCGGGCCCCAATGCTCCCTCTCCTCTCTTTCCCGGGCTTCCAGACGACAGAACTCCCCCTGCTGCAAGCTCTCCTCCGCAGCCAGCTTCTGGGAGAGCGCGATGGCCAGGCTGGTCTGCTGCTGGTCATATTCATCCTGGAGCTGGCGCAAGTTCTCCTCCAACATGGCTACCTCATCTGTCCTCTTGGCCTCACGTGCCTGACGAAGGAATGACTGTATGTTCTCAATCTGCTGCAGGAGCGGATCCTCCAGCTCACGGCGTGCATGGGCGGAGTCTGCGGAGGGCAGCCAGCCACCAGCTTTGGTCATGTGTGGAGCTCTAGGGGCCTGCGGCAGCTCTCCGTTGGTGCTAGGAGGTGGACGGTTTTTCTCAGACTCCTGCCTCCTCTTCAGGGTCTCCTGAGCTGCCTGTTGAGCAGGGAAAATATACAAAGTATAAACATTTATTGACTTATTATGTGTGCAAAAAAACTACAGAGATGTTTCAGTGCACAATCTCACCAGTCTCTCTTGTTGGACTCTCTTATCTTGTTCCTGTTTCCTCTTTTCTTTCAGCTCTTCATATTTCTCCTTAGTGGGTAAAGACATGAGACCTAACAGCTTCTCCTAAAATGTGAAGAATGGAGAAAGTAGAAAGACATATGTAGCAGAAATGCTTTATAAATGTAACAGAATGATGACTGGAATGATTTCTTTCTCTAGGGGAGGTGGGGTGATTTCAACATTACTTGTGCTGTGAAAATCAGAGATTACTGTCAAGTCTGGAGAGCACGTCTGTGACTTTTAGCTATCGTCCCATGACTTGGTCTCACCTGCACAAAAAGTGTAGCTGTATAGCGGATCATTCTCTGCAGCTGGAGTGCCTTTGGATGTGGTGGTGGATCATCTTTTGCACTTAGTGTTAAAATCTTCTTACTGAGAAGAAAACACACAACTCCATGTGATCTTTTAAAAAAAGACAAGACAGAAGACCTCTGCTCAACTCAGAAAGACTCATTTAGGACTCATGTCTACCTCAGGGCATCGATTAGTTCGTAGTATTTCTGTACTTCCAGTCTCAGTCCACCTGCAGTGTCGAGATTGTATGTGGTTTCTCCAGCGCTGTGAAGGGCAAACAGCCATGGCAGTAAACAACAGGCTCTCCAATCGAAAGATCCAAAGATTATTTCTCATATCAGAAGTTTGTATTAAATAACTACAATTTAAAAATGGGGCTTACTTGAGAGACTCAGCCATTCTGATGTATTCTGGAGCCCTTTCATCCACCTTCTCCATGCACATCCTCAGTCTCTGAAAGGAAGACAAGTTTAGAGCAAGTGAACAACAGGAAACCCCAAAAGACAAACACTGAATGACGGGAAGGATACAACAGTGTATACTCAAGGCAGCTTGAAAAGAATACACAGAATCAACTCCGCAACAAGTGGGAACAGAAGAAGAGACAGATTGTGAAATACACAGTGAGGCTTCAATGTTAACTCTGAGATAGTTTGATGCATCAACCTCGTAAAGCTTCACTATATCCGGCACGTGGTCCTTCTCTTCCAACTTCTGCTGTATCTTCAGCAGCGTGTCCATGCAGTGGTGACAGCAGCGGATCTTCTCGTCGTCCTTTTCCTCCAGCATGGAGGTAACGCTGCTCAGGCTGCTGATGCTGCCTCTCCTCGAGCCCATCCCACTACCGCCACCGCCTCCACCTGCTGGGGGAGACTGGGACTGAACAGGGCTCCCAGGTACACACAGAGCCTCTCGTGTCCCATTTATCAGCTTTTCTGTGAACAGACAAGAGGCGAACATTTCATGGCACTGAGACACATATGGCAAAACTTGACTTCAAGTAGATATCCGATGATTTCCTCTATTTTGCAAGGGTTTTGTGCATACGTACGAGCCAAAGTTATGGGGACAAATTCCATGCACCTCCTACACATGATGGACCCGCAGAGGCGACAGTGGTGCCGTCTGTTCCGGATGTTGAACTTGTTTCCACAGTCAGGACAGAACGGGACATCTGAGTCATTCACCCATGACACCACTGACTTCTCAACGGCTATAAAGGAGGAGGAACACTCATTAATTTATGTTAAATAAATAATAATTACACACACTGAGAGGAGACAGACTTGTGATGAAAACACACGTGGACAAACCTCTGATTTTGGCAGCATCTGAGTTGGTCCTGTCAAACGATGTCAACTGAAACGACAGTTTATGTGTTCAATTCCTAAGTGTAATTTCAACAACAGCAGGAAGAAAATGATGGTGTGAATGAGTTATGATTTGCTACTGCAAACACACCTTTTCCAGTCTGATGATGAGCTTGTTGACCTCAATGACATAATGATCTATCCTGGCTGCCCGGTGTTTTTTAAAGAAGTCCAGGTGACTTCTGGTCGCTCCTGCACAAGCAAAGAGAAAACCCGAATGCAATGACAAAGTGAGTCAACAAACATAAAGGTGCAGAGTGGAGATTTATTCAGTTCTCCAGTCTCACCCAGTTCCTGAGGCTCCCACATGTAGGGGTCTACTCCACCATAGTAGAAGGACTCATAACTGCCTGTATCCGGTCTGTCGTCTCCATCCCTTTTCAACAGCTTGTCCTTGGCTTTCTTTGCCTTCTGAACCAAACCTGCGCACAAAGAAAGTTAGGGCACAACAACCTCCATGTGTGGAAAATGCAGAGAGGACATTATATACACATGAGCTGATATATGTCATGCAAGAACAACCACACATTTTTTGTTTCATTATCAATATATATTATATATTATCAACTAAATACACATCAGAGAGCTAACCCACTTGCATGCCTCTATTTACAAACAAGATAATTTCTCTACGGTAGCTAGAACATGATAGGACTCATATAGTCCACAGGTGTGATTAATGGGACTCACTTTTGAGCTGTCCTCTAACATGGCGGTCATCACCAGAGTGCTCCTCTTCATAGTGGTCTTGGAGTTGGTAGAATGACTGAAGGTCCTTTAGGCACAGCGGGCAAAGAAAGCCCTCCTTCACTTCACCTGTGACCTCAAAGGGGGGTGGATAACTGGAGGCCATGACAGCGGCCGGCTGTGTTGTTGGAGAAGAGATGCAAGGTGAGAGATTCTTGCTTCAGTCCACATGTCACGGGGTGTGAGACCCACCCCATATTAGCTCCATCACGCCAGAGAAAAACTTGGGACACTGAAGAGCAGGACAAAGCAGATTGAGGCTACATATATTAAAATCATACATATATAAAATAAATCATATATATAAAATCATATATAAAATCCAACACAGATTTAAACATGTATTCTGGTTGGAATGCAAATTCCAATCACGCTTTATTATTTATTTGTGCAATCTTAATAATGTATCATTCACTGCAATGACACAATGCGACTTTTATGTTATTTAAACATTGGAGGCACGAGTGACCGGGGCAGCGTCACTAGATTAGAGGATTGTGTAGCTGACATAGGTTACATTTCTTACTTGGTATATTAGAATATAATTGAGGTTATTACACCTGTATATATTTAGCTAATTATCGTGTAATATTGCTCTCATGAGCGAAGTAACAGAAGTCCAACTTTACGGCCACTGCTGCAAAGCTGCATGTCCTTTTTTGAAACTCTAGCTAACAAGCTAACGTTTCTGCAGACCGTTTTAACTTGCACAAATCTTACACATAATACATAATATTTAACATTATAATGACTACTGTTATTTAACGTTACATATGTTTTCTTGATCTCATTCATATAAAAAAAACCAACAATTTACATTAGGTTTTAATGCTACATTTTTACCACATAATGTTAGCTAAGAGTTTATATCCAACCCACGCAGTCAGTGAAATACAAACCTATCTAAAGTATTAATTTTTCTGACTGCAAGCGAGCACTATCTTATTTGATATTTTCTTATTAACTATCCAACGGTTTACGTTTTATTGTTTAATATTCGGGTAACGTTAACCGCCGTTATACTAAACAGAGTAACGTTAGCTACAGAATGCTAGCAGCAGGTCTCGCTTTCTTTAGCCGTCGTTTCTCCAACCTTGTTGTTCCCAACACGGGAATAAACAACTCCCGGCTTTACAAAAACAAATACTCGCGGAGTCGCATGACTCACGATGGATCACTTATACTTACAAATTATTCTAACAATAACTGTACAGTTGACAGTTATGCTTCTCTTTGACAGCTCAGCAACACCAGCAGCAGCCCTCCCTGTTCATGTGATTAACATTCAGCCTGTAAGGGAAGAGAAGAGGGACAAACGGGACGAAAAACATGCGAACACAACACTGGCCCAGTGTAAGTGTACCGTGTCATTGTTGTTCTTCGTCTTTTGGAGATTTTACGGCAGATGGCATCCTTACCGTCACTCCAATATCTCTCAGCCTTTACCAAACAGCCATGTTTTGCCCTCCACATTGTCTCCACACTAATATAATAGTGTGATTATCACTTTAATCAGACTGATCCCAATAACCGGTTGGTTGTTTTCCCATAATTCAAAGTGTACTGATAAGTTTACTGTGGCTAATTACTTTAAGTTCCCCCACTTCTTCCCATACCTGTTTTATTTTGGATTGGTGCAGATGTTTTCCTTTTGTTGCCACTGTTGGTTTGTTTTCCTCCACACGCTTTTCCCCTCTGATGTGAGCTCAATTATGTTGGCAAATCCAAGGTTGGTGTGCAAAGTGGGAAAGTGCCCCTGGGGGCCTCAGGCTCACTGTGTGTCAGTCAGTTTAGGACAATTTAAATAATTGCGCTTTTGTTCAGGAATATGCACTACAATATTATAAACATTTGGTTATTTCATTTTATAATTAAAAAAAAAAGGAATATAGTTTTAGCCTACAGGTCAGTGGCAAAACAGAGTTAAGATGCCATGTCAGCCGTGTGCACTTTGACTTTTTTGGGCACTTTTAGACAACAGGGTGCATAGACGCAGAGAATAAGAGAAATAGGAGGTGAATAGAGGCGCACATCTTATATGTGCCCAGGGACCCCCTAGCAGTTTAGTCAGTCATGAGCAAACTGAAGTAAAATTAGTGGAACTATCTGAGCAGTTCTCAATCTGGAGAACAGGACCATAAATCTGAGGTGTCACAAGATGACTGAATGTGTATGAATGAAAAAATATTTCGGTTCCGTAAAATGATGTTGAATGGAAATGTATGTATTTTGAATGACTTCTTTTTTGTGTGAAATACTGCATAGTCTTACCTTTTCAGGCTTTCAGTCTCATTCAGATGAAACCGTCTAAAACGAAACTTTTTGGTTAAACTGCTCAAAACAAGTAGACATTGCTTCACTTTAAGTGCTCACAGCCCAGAAGGAAACCACTTAACTACACTATCCACAGAGTCATAAGTGTGTGTGTGTGTGTGTGTGTGTGTGTGTGTGTGTGTGAGTGGGGTTGGGGTGGGCGTCAAACTTTTCAGAAATAGGCTCGTGTATTTTTACCAGACATTTTATATACAGTTTGATCTAAACATTAAATGAACTCCAGTCACAGAGGATTTATCCAAATGAAATCTATCGCATGACACCTTCTGTAGTCTGAGATAGTTCATGCATAAAATATAATTCATCTGAAATTGTTCATCCTGTATATTAGGATTTTTTATTCCTGCTTATTGGTTTATCAACCCAGTGAAGGCTGAGCATTACCGCTAGAGTTGAAAGTTGTGTGTGTGTGTGTGTGTGTGTGTGTGTTTCAGTGGAGCATCTCTACCATTATGTCCCTGTCTCTAATTCACGTGATTGATGAATAGTTTGCATATCGATCATGCCTGTGGACAGCTGCTCCCCAGGCTCTGATGGAATGAGCCCAATTAAACTGGGAGGAGGAGACCTGATACACTCTGTCTGCTACTGAATTGCATTAATCATTCTACATCAGACAAAAGGCAGGGCAGCTGCTTTGTTGGACCACATACCAATTAAACCTATAGTTGGGTTGAATAAACAGTTTAATAGACTTTACCAGTGCACTAAGGCATGCATTTATTGCAACTAAAGCAGACCATAAATTTTTACCAATGCGTTTTATTATCCAACAAATACATTGGTGGTTGACTTTAAGGCAAAGGTAGCTTTAAATTTACAACATTAGGTTAAATAAACTTAATCCATGCAATAATGTGTAGAAAAATAATCAATGAGACATTTTATTTGCTGTGATATTCATTGTATTTTACATAAGTAGAAAAGAATGAAACACAAATCAATAAATGAAGGGATTTCCTATGCAAAGCTGTAAACGTTAGCCACTTTGATTGATCATATTTCAAGCATGTACTGTACTGGCAAGCGTGTGTTGCCTCACAGAGGCAACATCCAAAAGCCAGTAGACTAATGCTTTCATTCCTCAGCATACGTAGCCAAATTAACGGAATAAACAGTAAATAATTAATTCAGTTCAACATAGGGCACGCACTCCTATGAAACCCTTATTTACAGCGATATAGTCAGTTTGGAGGACAATTACGCACGAGCTCCCCAAAGAAACAAACAGCAGATACATGTTTTGCGGTGATACAGTAACTTACTGCCAAAGAAAAACTGTGGAACAAAGAGTTAAATTATGTAAATTCTTTTTTCATTTTTAATAATTCATTATGGTCACTTCATTTACACATTTATTTTGTTTACAATACAGCAGTACGCGCATACCAGGTTTTTGTTTAACCTACTCTCCATCCACTAAATCCTCCTCGGGTGCAAACCTTTTACCCGGGTGTTGTCTCTTCTCCTCGGCATGGCTCTTGTTAATGTTGTCTAAAAAGTCGAGCAGCAAACTGGTCTTGCTGCAGCTCGTAGGGTCCAATACATCACACGGACTGTTTGTGCCTAAATCCGGATTGGAGTTGTCCCAAAACCGTTTTCCTGGGTGCTGACGCTTTTCCAACTCAGCGAGGTCTTCGTCTCCATCTGCATCCGCATCCCAGTCCCATTCGCCGTCCTCGTCCTCGGGATGGCGCTTGCCTGGGTGCTGGCGTTTGCTGTGCAGCACCAGGTAGCGCTTACCCGGGTGCTGTCGCTTTGAAAGTTCACTCAGGAGCATTACGGGGTTTTCTGAAACGTGTCCCGTCGCGGAGCGCTTTCCCGGGTGCTGCCTTTTCTGGAGCTCCACGAACGAGTGCATTTCATCTTCGCGTTTGCCCGGGTGCTGTCTCTTTTGAACATCCAAGTACTGTTCATCCTCGTCTTCTTCTCGCCTGCCAGGATGCTGCCGCTTCTCAAAATCCTCGCCGTATCTCTTACCGGGATGCTGTCGTTTTGTCACCCACTCTGTCTGAGCGGAAGATCCCTCTGGAGAAAGAAAAAGATTATTTAGATTACTTCAAGTAGCACCAAGTCTACTTAAAGTGTGCCGTTACTGCAAAATGTGTTCCTCGGCTTGCCACGTGCGTAAATTGCGCACACGTGAATGTAGTTGTTGGTCCATTTTTAACTGGAAGACGATTCTTGTGATTTAAATGTTTTACAACACAATTTTGTCATCGTTTTTGTAATCATTTATAAAGATCTAACTGGAAAACATCCGAAAGTACGCGTGAAGCTGACAACTGCTCAGAACATGTCGCCACTTTTGTTAAAGACTTTCAGATTAAAGACAAATAGATGCCATATCAGTATCATGGTAGCGGGAAGTGACATTTAATTAAAGCTTTAAATTGAAAAGGAAATATTTGTACGCACTTTATGTCACCATTTTACATCAGACCAATCTTCCCCTACAACTGAGCCATCACACATATTCAACGCACCGTTTCTGCCTTCTTCATCCTGCATCTTTTTGAGGATGGACCTTAACAGGAGACTTTCTGCTCTCTGTAGTATGATGTCGTCTATGGTCCTTCGGTCCGTCTCATCCTCTTCGGGGATGCCCTGTCCTCCAGACACAGTCAAGTTGCAGACCACGAGAGAAGCCAAGATGAGCAGACATGTCGACTTCATGGTCATTTAGTTGGTCGTCTGTTGAAGAAATAGGTGGTGGCCGAAGGGAAATATATCACAGGGACGTTTAAATGAATGTAGAGGCAAGGCGAACTCTTGACACTTGACATATATTTCTTATGTTATTTGATTCAATATCGAGACCCGAAGTCTTCTTTTTTTGTGAAACAATCTGTGGAGATTATCTGTCACAAGATCTTGTAAAATACTAAAACAAGTCAATCTGCGTTGGAAAGTATTTGAATTATTTCACCGCAACAGCTTTTAAAACTTGTTCAACTGACAGAAAAGGTGTAATCTGAATGGCACGCTGTCTTAAAAACCTCTGAAATAAATAACAACCTACAACAAATTTGACCCACTCATATGATGAAGAAGATAGCTTTACTTTGGATAAAGGTTCGTTTTGAAGTGCGCCAGACTCACCTGGGAAGTATCCAAAGTTTCCCAGAGCTCACCGCCGGCAGTGATGATGGCAGCTCTCAGCCTCTCGCAGCGGTTGTTGACCCTTAAAGGCCAAGTCTCGAGGAATGAGCAGATAACCTTCCGTCTCAGCATTTATACTAACCGGTCACTGTCGTCACACCAACGCTGGAGTCATTTTTCAGGATCCCTCGTCCCCGCTGATGTCACCAAGACGTGCGCAACGGGATGCGGTGGATGATCGACCTATAGGGGCCGCTGCCCAATTAGTTTTTTTGAAAAACAAATAAGCAAAGTTTGAGATAGACAGCAGGCACGACTAAACGGTGACTGGATACGATACATTACTTTGTCAAAATTGGGAATTTCAGACTGCGTAGGCTTAATGCACAAGCCATTTATTCATACAAAGGTTTCTAATCCATTTTTCCTTAAGTTGAACAATCTCTCATTTGGCCTGGGATAAATATGGTTTCATTTCATGAGTATGACAGGCGTCTTTGCTTTTTCATTGCTGTTCGCAATTCAGATGACGACATAAATGGTCTGAGCATCTTAACAAAAAATCTTAAGGTCTCCAATGGGGCGCCAGTAAGGGCTGCAGAGACACGTGTTCATATTTTTCATAAATACCCTAAGGTCACAGGACTCAGGAGGGAGAGCTGAATCCATCTGGTTCTTCTGAGCACAAATAATGTACTTTCTGGTCACGATGCAGCACAGAGGCGGATCTAACAAGTTTTACACGGAGTGGGAGCAGGGGATTTGGACTTGGTGTGTTATAAAGCAACCAGATAAACAAAGTGTGGTGCCTTCTGAAGGCACTTTTAATGTTTATTAATGTTAATAGCAAAATCTACTGGTGAAAAGTAACAGTAGGCTACATGGTCTGAAGTATAAGTACACAGTTGACACACTTATAAAGAAGAACATTAAAAACAATTCTACTTTATACTTCTATTTTACTTCAAAATTGTACTTTTTACTTTTTATCTGACAGATTGAGTTACTGGATAGAAACAATTAGTTGATTTATTTGAGTAGCAAATTACCAGAAAATAATTTGCAACTGTTTTGATAATTGATTAATCATTTTATAGTTTCCGCTTCTCAGAATTTGCTCTTTTTCCTGCTCCTAAATTGCAGTAAGTATGTTTGGATTGTTGGACAAAATAAGAAATCTGAAGGTGTCACTTTAAGCTCTGAGTAATTGTGATGGGCATTTCTCACAACAGTCTTGCATTTTGCAAACTAAATGAATGGATTAATCAGGAACATAATCAGCAGATTATTCCACAATGAAAATAAGCATTAGTTGCAGCTCTATAAACAATAGTTACAACTGGTTTCACCTCATCAAGCAAACAGTAAAATGCTGCTGACATGTTAATGCATGACTGATAATAATCCATTGGAAAGTACTTTAAGTACATTTTCCTGATAATACTTATATATTTTATTACTTAATACCATTTTGAGTGCAGGACCTTTACTTATAATACTTATTATAGAGTATTCTTTTTACAGTGTAGTGCTTTCAAATATCTTAGTACTTCTTCCACCACTGGTCAGATTTGTTTACATTGAGTTACTGCAGCTTTAGTATCTCTGCAGGTAAAGAAATGTGATACAATTAACAATAAACCCAAGCATGACAATCACAATACATTTTAAAAGGTCAATTAAAACCACAACTCTTTTTTTCTTTTTTTGCACACAAAGTGTTCTCTCTTCATCCAGAGAGCTCTGATATGATTTGAGGTTTAAAAGTGTAGATGTGTGATGTCTAAGAACGATCTGTTTCCAACTGTGCAGAAGAAAGTGTGTCAGTATGAGCTTGAGACCTCCACAAAAATACACGGCCGACATGGATGTGGATGTAAACACACAGTACTCGTCTCAGCTGGGCATCAGATCAGTGGTGGATGGTAAGTTGGCTTGAGTCCTGGTATACACATCTTTTTGCAGAAAGTTGACAGGTTACTTGCAAAAAAGTAATTGGATGGTAAGAAAATGCATATATTTTAGGAGATTTGGTTCTCATAAAACTTGTTGTTGCTTCTAATCCACACAAATCTCTATCCAGACTACCTTTATGAAACTATCTCTTGTCCATTATGCAGAATTAAATCCCTCCACTGCCTCGATGAACTCCTGCAAAGTGACACTTAGTCAGTGGTGAATGTCGGTGTGAACTGAATTGGCTGTGTAATGCTATAATTACTTGCTTTCAACGTGCGGTCAGGTCCAGTAGTTTAAGCTGGTTCAGCCTCCTGCTGAGCCATCAGTTAAAAACATCTATGTCCATGGTGGAAATCATTAGGTCTGCTTTATGGCTGAGTTTTATTGAATAGTGTCATAAATTGAGAGCAATCTCCGGCTGACATTCTTTCTAATATTTGAGACATATATAAAATTAGATCATAATCCTCTCAAAAGGTGAGTTTGGTGAGGGGATTAACATTTGATTTAGCACTTAAACACTAGATAAAATGTTTGTAAAATGTTTTTTAAAAGAGTTAAAAGAACGTTTTGTTAACCACCAGACGAGTTCAACGTCTCTCTCCTCAGTTAAGCTCAGTTACTGTGTGAAGGAGGAAGAACAATTCCCTGCGAGCCAAAGACCACTCTCTGTCTGGTTGGGATTTCTCTCTGCGCTGCAGTGCCTCAGATTTACACAGAAAGCAACAGTGGCACAATTAAGACGCGTCTGATCTGTATGGGAATCCACCTTCTTACGTCCCCTCTGTACTATTAGGCCATGTGTTTAACGACATGCCGAAAGAAACCAATTAATTGCCCAAGAGAGTGTGTATGTTGGGTTTTAAGCAGTTTAGAAGGCCAGCGTGCAATCCCACGAGTGAAAGTCTTATGAATCTGCATCTATTTAGTGAATGTGGTGTCCTGATACTGACGATGTAGAACAAGTAAAGCCGATGGAATGATTGCTGCAGGTGTAGCAGCATTTAGGTTGTCACTTTTCCCCCCTTTATCACTGTAAGGCTGTGATTAAAAGTCTTTCAGAGCTGGGAAATCATAACAATTAGTATTCTGGTCAGCATTATGCATGTCATGCACTGAGGACAGGTTAAGTATGTAGGAGAAAATAATAAGACTCATTAGCCTGTGTCCTGTGTTTACTCCTGCTGGTGTTAATTATATATCGTTTAAAGTTGTGGTTAACTTCTTCAATGTGTAAAAGAAGTTTCTGGTAAGCATGCCTACATGTCATACTGTATGTGTATACCCAGATTAATGCTGTACCGATCAGGAGCCTGTGTCACAAAGCGAGATTAGTTGGTTAGCAGCTATCTTTGGGTTTAACTTCTAGTGTTTTTTAACCAGATTAGATAGATAACCATGGTAATCCTTTATTTGATGATATCCTCACTGCTGTATATTTCTAACAGGTTACTTTGGTCTCTAGAAACGCCTTCCCTTCTCATTACTTGCACCACAGCATTGTTAGCAAACCACAAATTACACAAATTATTTTGTGAGCAATAGAGATTTTTATAGACCAGTTCCATTGCTTTGCTTTACATGATAATCTTGTTTACTAATAATAATGATAACTTTATTTGTATAGTTATTTTCTTAACACAGATATAAAATATAAAATAAAATAAAATATATATATAATATAATATTGTCAAAGACATATAAAAATGTACAAGTCATTTAATAGCTGGTTGAAAAGATGTGTTTTTAACGGATATTTAAAAGAAAATACAGAAGTAGCGGAATATGTTGTGAATGGTAATTTATTCCACACTTTAGGTACCAAGACAGCAAAAGCACAGTTACCCAAATCTTGAAATTGGAACTGCAAGAAAAGCTTTTTCTGCTGAGCTCAACGTGCGCCCTTGTACATATGGGCTCAGTAGGTCAGAAATATAGCTTGGAGCTAATCCATTTAACGCTTTGTGAGTGATTAATAGAACTTTGATCTGTATTCTGGAAGCAAAGGGAAGCCAATGAAGGGATGCTAAAAGAGAGGTTGCTTTTCTCTTCTCATGGTTCCAGTTAAAAGCCAAGCTGCTGCCAATTATTACAGTTTGATTACAGAATATAATATTCCTGATCTTAAATGAAAGATTTAAGTTAGGAGAAACAACTGTGTGTCCACTCTGGGTTTAAAACAAGGTTCCGTATGTACAGATTATCACACGAACAGATGGTGATTAAAGCTGCTTATTCATTTTATTTCTTTCCTGCCAGAATTCCTGACAGTGTGTGTAAATGCCTTTACACTGTGGTGAAAATCACATTTTTGCTATTTCAGTTTCATCTCATGACATATTAAGTACTCCACTCACAGTTCTAATTATGTTGCTTGTAATTTAAAACACCACCTCTCACCGCTGGATTGGAAAATCCAAAATTTAACAGCACCAGCTGATAACCAGCTTCATTATCAGTTATCCAGCATCAAAGATGTTAAGCTCAGTGAAGCCAGGTAACACAAAGAAACAAATAGTTGAACCTGCTTTGTGATACAAGCCCCAGGCACTGTTGTCTGCTTCTCCAGTGTTCCTCTGCAGCTTGATCTCTGCAGTCTGCAGCCAAGGACATCATCAAACAAGATGTGATCTGAATTTGGTTCATGATATGTATTTTATGTGACCCACTGAGCAAGGATGAGGAAATCCTGCTGCAGATGAGCTTAAGCCAATGAAACATACATATCTGGTCGTCATCTCTGATTGGCTCAGACATGTTGAAACTGGAGCCACATTAGCATTCATTTTGGGTGGTGTTCCAGGCCAATGTTCAATCACTTTTAGCTCTGTTATTAGTCTCTAACAACTCCTGAGGGAAATATCTAGCTCCTTAGCTGCTAAATGATCCACTGTGTTCTCCAACTAGTTGCTTACTGTGTCTGTCTACTGTTTGGTGCTGAGCAGGTTAGTATACAGTGGGTTTGTAAAGTATTTTCTCTGAAAACAGCTGCATGCCAAAGAAAACTACAAAATCAATTGTTTCAGCAAGTGCCCCATAACGACATTTGTTTACATTCATCTCTCTAATGGCAGTAGTAATCATGACTGGAGCAAAAGAGGAAATCAGGTTAAGTTATTTTAGAGTGACATGTCCATGGGGAGGAGGTCCCTAAATATAACCAAGTCGTGTTTGTGCCTAACAAAACAAACCTTAACCAAAGCGTTTTCATATCATAAAACTGATTTATTTTTTAATGGTGATTTGAACAGTTTTGCTGAAAGGAGCACCAGATCAGATATCAGATAGTTTGTTTAATTTTGAGGACCTGTTGGCCTGCTGTGGCTGGAAACAAGAGGGATGACAGTGATGAGAGTGAACCAAAACAGTAAAGTTGTGACCCATACAACCAAAACAATGAGCTGAAAGATGCTAAAAGGCTGTGCAAAGCTGAGGGGAACTGCAGAGTCGTGGTGTCTCATTGTTAATATAAAAACATTTATTTCAGCAGGTGTACATTTTCATTGATGCAGTCAGTGGGTAGCAGGTGGGTGTAGACTGTTCAAAAACCATACTGCGGTTAACCAAAGTCTCTTAGCTGTTTTAAAATCACATTGACGCACAGGTTCTCATGACTTACTGCTTAATAATTTTCTAGTATTTCTTTCAATGCTTGGAATGAAGAATGTTTTGGTTGCACAAAAACAAATGAGTTCAGAAAAGAAGAGTCAATAAAAAAAGTCTTCACAAAGTTCAGCTAAACTCACTGAAAGCAGAAAGTGAATCTGTAGACAGGTGAAATCCAACACCTCTGGGTTCTCTGGGTGGCAAGTTAAAAGACAAGACATGTGACTGTGACAGCAGGGGCGTGAAAGAGGCATAGAGTAGGAGACGGACAGAATGAAGGCAGAGACCAGAAAACAAACCAACACAAACAAATAAATAAACAACTGGAAGTGAGTGTGTGTGGATGGCACGATAACCCTGTCCCCCAAAAGTGACACAGGTCTGACAGGGGTCACTGCAGCAGGGAATGAGTGACAGCTTACATGGTGTGCTGGTGGAGACGACTGGAAGTGTGTGTGTGTGTGTGTGTGTGTGTGTGTGTGTGTGTGTGTGTGTGAATGTTTGTGTGGAAGGGGAGTGTGTAACAGGTCGGGAAGACAGACTCAGCTTTAATGACCATCTTGTTGTCTTGCATGGTAATATCATGCAGAAGTTCAAAGAGACGCTTTTCAAAAGTGATTCTTTCCAGTTAAAATGTTTTGTCCTTCAAGTGTACTGGTTCTTAGATGTTCATGATTTGTTTTTTATGAATGGTTTTTTACTACTATTCAAAATACACATTTTTGGGATGTTCAAAAGACAAATGATACAGCAGGTTTGGTTTAAACCACTGTAATATATTTTATTTTATATACATTTTTTATGTTTACCCTTTATGTGTCAGATGAATGGTTGGAGTTGTTGGTGAATAATCTTTGACCTGCTGTACAGATTCAAATCATGACAAAAGAGGGGATGGGCATCAGAGAGTTGTTCTCTGGCAATATTCTCAAAGTAAATATCTAAATGGGTTCTTAGAGGGCTCACACAGTGGGTGACTTTACAGCAGCCCCCTGCAACTGTTTATGAAACAGCAACACTGTCACAAGACCTTGATCCATCACAGTGATGACAGTTCTGCACACTGCAGCTGCAAAATGGACTACAGAGGAGGATGTGAAATGTTAAAGTGAAACCACATTTGTCAAACAGCAAAAAATTAAATATTTAGAAAAAATTTTTCTAATTAAAAGCTGCATTTGAGCATTTTGGCAGCAATGATACAAAGCTCTTCTGACAGTAGGATATTCACATTTAGCCTGTTTAGCCTTCACATGCAACATTTTATTATTTTCTCACTAGTGCCGATTCTAGAAGAAGCGGTCATGAGTGTCATTGGATATCAGAGAATTCCTTTTTTGTTACCAAATTATTATTTCTCTTGTGATTTTCATTTTTTACCGTTTTGTGACTAAATCAGTTTTCAAACTCTAAAAGCTGGGTTTGTTTCTGTTCCCATATTGACTAATGCCTTATTTCCTAATTTTTCATCCCCTATAATGGTTAGTTTGAGCTGCATAATACACACACATAGGCACAAACATGCCCGGGCAAACACGCATCAGGAGAGAAAGAGGATTTTGCATTATTTATTTTCAAATTTCATCTCTGTCTTTAGCTGTGCGTCTGTTGCCTTGAGAATCCCATTATCTCTCAATAACCTGTGAGGCGCCTGTGTGTTTCTTCAGCCGGAGACCATGATTAGTGCACTACTACCACATGCTACAGCTCACTTATCATCGCGCTCCCTCTCTTTCCCTCCGTGTCTGTCCTCCCTCGTCTTCGCACCACTCCATCACAGTCAGGTAGTGTCTGGGACCAGCCGTAATCGTAGTAGATTGAGAGGATCTTTCAGTCTCAGGCCTGGCTGAAATGGCAGATTTGAGGTTTTAAATATTTCATTCTTCAGGAGTGATGAAAGGGAATTATTTCACAGGAAAAAAAATTCCATAAAGAGTCCCTAATCAGAGCGCTGAAGAAAAAAATCTCCATCTTATCAAGCCATTATGTCCATAATTGAGACATTAAACCCCTATTTTCTTGAAACAAATCTAGTAACCTTGTAATCAGACTGTATTGTCATCACTTAATAAGTTATTAGAATCACTTTATGAATCACTAAAATAAACTATATAGGTGTGGGCAGTGATTTAGAGTGGGACCAGGCTACCATCAACCTGTTGTCATAACAAATCAACTTGTTCAAGAATATTTGATAATCAAGTGTCAATTGTCTTGATACCAGTGCAATAAATGTTTTTATGTTAACAATGTATCACGTGACGACCTCTTCGTGAAAGGGGTTGAAACCTGCTGCCTATTTTCTCCCAGCTCTCAATTATGCAAATCGTTTCAGCATTTTTCAGCTCATTGTTTTGGTTTTCCAGCCCACAACTTTACTGTTTAGGGTTCTTCTCACCACTCTCATATCATTGTTTTGGTCCAGCTATTTCCACTGCAAAACTCAGACTGCTACCAAATAACAGACAGACATCCTATTATCATTATATTAATAATAATTAGCATCTTTCAATGGAAGAAAAAAAACATTGAGAAATCGTACCAATTGAGATGTGATACATTTATCAAAGCTTTTATTTTCTCATCTTTGATTTAAATGTGTAAGTCAGTCACTATCTATACTTAACCTACAGGTTTAGACTCTCAAAGTACTAACACTAACCCTATCCTTCGCTAGGCTGTACTACCCTCAGAATACTTTACGTGCGTCTCAGAGAGATCTGGTGCTTCTGTTAAAATCACTCAATAGTATCTTCAGCCTTTTGTGGTCCTCAGTGGCTGTGTGGGAATGCATGAGGATGTAACAGGATAGTGATGTGCTACCAGTGTATCACTATCAACACACGTAGAAAGCTGTAGTGGTGAGGTGTTTGGCCGTCAAATGCAAATCATCCATCTTGTGTAGGTAACCACGGGAGATTGCAGACATACACAGAGTCCTTCTCTAGTATCCCACTCTGAACATCCTTCAGCTTAGTTAATCTAATTGGGGAAAATGGTAGACAGCTGCAAAGCATATTAAAAGTATATTTATCACCTAGGGTAAATACCACAACATGCAAATGCTGTTATCTTCCTTAACGTCATCTTCTTCCACACAAGACGAAGCAGTTATGTCATATTTATTGCACGCCCTCTTTCACGGCGGTTTTTGGGATGGCTCATCAGAAATGCAATGAGCCTTTTAAAGATTTCTGTTTGGAGAAATGTAAGAAAGTAGCACTGTCTGGGAACCACAGCTGTTATTATTACATCGTTCTCTATCAGCCTGTTTTCAGTCTGCATTCTGGATCATATGGGCTGGATGTTCGGGTGAAACGGGCCAATAAAATGTAGAGTCGACTTGGTGGTGCTTATCCCAACCTCTTCACACTCGCTTATGTGATCTAGAGCCACTGGAGCTCATGGTCTGATTAAGCCAGCAGAACTACATTATCAGAAAAAAGTAAAATACCTCATGCCATGCTTCTATGATGTACTCTATTACCACTACTTTAACGCTTCAGCCACCACCTCTGACACGGTTTAGTTTTCATCCCCTTTTAAAGGGAGACTCAAGGTCCTCGAAGGAAATAGCTTATATGTTTGAAGGAGGGAGGCAACATATTTCAAATCCAAAAAGTGTGATATATTGGTGAGGAGAGGTGTGCATGAGTTCACGGGCAGCACAGTTTTGGGCAAGCTGGGGCTTATTGACAGACTTTGCAGAGGACCAGAGGAAAGAGAATTATTACTGTGGTATAAAAATAAATATCAGTGTATAGTATACAAGTCTGTACTAGCTCTAACTGTAGAAACCAACAAAAAAAGTTAAAAAAGAGATTGTTTATGTTATTGTCACATATGAACTGCCTGCAACATGCAGAACTGCAAGTACGGACAATATGTAGGTGTTTTTCGTGTTCGGTATTACAAGGTCTGCAAGCAGAACTAGGAAGGTTTCTACTCATTGCTAAAAATGAATGTCAGAACAGTCTATTGGTACTTTGCATAGTGATGATTAACGTTACTCTGTAGATAGACAGTGACAGAGTTTAGATCCACAGATTATTATAACAAATCACCAGTAGATGCAAAGAAATGCAATGGGGAGAAATGTAATGATCTCGCATAAAACTGCGCTTAAACTGCATAAACCGCATAAACTGTGCTTTAGCTTGTATATAATGACTGCATTGGTCAACATGTTGAGGATTTAAGCCTTTGTACTCACACGTGACACCGTGATGTGAGCCTCCTGTGGAATCGTCCAGGAGTGTTGTTGGGTGAAAACAGATTAAAAGTTAACTCAAGTTGCAGCGTAAATACAGTAACTGCTTTATTGTTTACAGTCTAATAGAAAGACACAGAGCACTGTAAGTTAGTGCTACAGTATCTGTGCCAACTGTTACTATCCTGTATAAAAATGTGTAATGTATCTTTTGTTTTCACAGCATTATAAGTTAGTTTATAAGTGTTGCAGTATACACTACTGCACAGTTATAGTGTGGTACACAACCATGCTCTCAATCAGAAGATGGACTTTAGGGAAGCATGCTAAGCACAGCTTGATTGTGTCTTTGTAGAGCAGAGTACAAGCAGCTATTTATGTCTGCCACAATGATCAACGGGAGAGGCACTGCGATTAATGGGCTTGGTGAGCAACATATAGATCCAAGATCTGACGTCAGATCAGCAACAACCTTTTACAGCCCCTCACCTCGACAGGAATAGGTAAATGATGTATCCCCAGTTTACGTCATGCATGGAGGACAAAGATGGCTCTGGCCGGGTGAGCTGTAGAATGACAGAGACAATCAGAGATACGGACCCCTGGGGCTGCCACGAAACAGCTCCCACGTGAAAGCAATCCAAGTGGTGAAAATAAACTTTCACACAACTAGAATAATAAGTCTCACTTTGTCTCACGTGTCCTGAAATCTTACTGAGCTTGATGAAAATAAATTGGACTATTGATTCAGGAGATAATGAATGTCAAGTTCTATAAAGTTTTTCTTTTTAGCACATATAGAAGAAAATTTGCTGTCTTGTTCAGGGTGTCTCATTCTTGGAAAGAAAACCTGGGTAGTCAATCGAATCACAGAGGAACCCCCTTAGATATGTGACTGCAGCAGCAGGTGGTGATTCTCCATATTGACCTATTCCCAGGAGACAGCAGAGGGGAAGGTCCTGTCTGCTCTGTCAGTTGTGGGGAGGCTGCAGCTGGAAAACAATACTCCACATCTTCATTTGCTGTCACTACCGAGAGAGATGCACCTGTATCAGCACTAATAACGTTGTTTTCATTACGTTATGGCCAAATGAAAGCACAACCCATTAGGTCACAACTATTGTTGTCCAGCTTTATCTTTGCTAATGAGGTTGTGTTCAGATGAGGCTCGCTGCCATTTCCAGCAGCTATTGTCATTCCATCTGAATTTGGACCATAATGTATCACTCTGACATCACACAAGTCTGTGGTCTCCTGGGATAACAACACAGCCGTTGTTTACAGTAAAGAGCAGCACTGACAGGGTCGTCTGTTCCACCAAACTAATTGTCCACAGGCGTGGATGAAGATACACCGTCTCTCTGCGATGTTTGGAGAGGTTCTAAAGGTCAGACTGCAGAGAGTTAGTCTAAGGGGCAGACAGTCGTGTTTTGTTGTGATTGAACTCTTGTCACAGCTCCATAAGATGCCAACAGAGTTGTACAGCCATGGAAGTCAGACTGAGGACAGGCAAGTATTCATCAAAAGTGGCACGCTGCTTTAACCGAAGCCATTTTCTTCAGAGTGAAGAATTATATTTTAAATTTAAAGAAATGTTGTTTTCCTTCCCAGTGGCTTCACAAGGAATCGTGTTGGAGGTAAAATATATTTACTCTCAGCTTTTTTATGTCATTAGCAAGCTAGTCATTTGCTATATTGTCTTTGAAAGCTGATGCTAGACAAATGGAATAACATAATGGTCTCATGGCAATGGATGTTTAACTCCCAACAACTGTTTGCAATAAGGTCTACCACTCTGCAGTTCCTAATTTGCGGTGATAAAGGATGAAGCTGGCTCTTATTCTATCATTTTCTTACTGTCAGCAAATCCAATGAAGACACCCAAACAAACATTGTGTTGGCCCATCTTTCAATGCCTTCAGTCTTTCCCACCCTTTTTTTGTCACTCAACCCCAAGCCCATTAGTTCCTACTGACGAGGTAACACTGTAGAAATGGTTGTGCCCAAAGGAATCTTACTGATGATCCCCTGACTTTTTCTTTAGCACCACAAAAAGGTTTATATTTGTGGTTTTGAGTGAAATGTTGACAGCTGTTGGATGGATTGCCATGAAATTTGATACATTTATGTCCCCCTCAGGGATAATTCTAATTATCCCCCTCAGATTTTTCATCAAGACAGAGCCACACTGTTTCCCCCTGCATCTTCATGCTAAGCTAAGCTCACCGTCCGCTGCAGCCTTTTATTTAAGATATGAGAATGGTATTGATCTTCTCAATTAACTCTCAGTTAGAAGGTGCGTATTGCAAATGGACGCATTCAGTGCAGAATGGGAGGAACAGTGACTCAAAATAAACTAGTGCCCTTGTTCATCGTAATGAAGGAACTCGGGGCAACAGTGTGGATCATTGGTGTGTTTGAGTAGTTTTTAGACATGAATGGAAGTCTGTTGCACTAAGCAATAACAAACTTATATCAAGCTTTGGCTACACAGAGAATTCTTGTTAGTGGGATCCGTTTATTGTTGGTTTTTGTCTTTTCACAGGATTTGTTGACAATAAGAAAAATGTAGAACATGACTAGCCTTATTCTTTAACAATATGGCGCTTCCTGCTTTTTGAATTTTAACTAAACATAACCATAGCAAATCAATCATATATTCAGCACTTTAGATGGCACTCAAAGTACATCATATGAAAATGACTGCTCATAATAAAGACTGATTATTTCAGAGGCTTTGTATAGTCGAATAAGATGGGTATGTTTTTGAGATAGGAAGTTGAAAGGGGCAAGACTGACAAAGATGGGACAGATGGGGTCTCATCACATGACTCAACTGAATCACAAAATCACTTTACTTAAGCCCTTTGTTACTCCTGAAACACCATTGAGCCGCACAGAAAGTACACTGATTTCAGTAAAAAGGCCAACTAAAGAAAACATAATTGCACAGTGATTGGGGTGTAGGTGGCTTCTTTGTTGTCCATTTCATGTGTTCATACTGTTTACTACTGCAGCAACACACAGTGTTCCACAGGCTTGTTCAAAAGGCCACACCCACACACACTGTTTCTTGAGATTGATGCTGGGAATGAAATGGGACTTGTTTTTCTTTTGCATATTCTAAATAACACAGGAATCAATTTGTTGGCTCAAACTGATGCTCACAATGAATTATGTCCATGTTGTCTTGTTTACTTGCGGCTGACCTATTCTCCTGTCTTTGTGTGGTGCATTCCCTTGTGCAAACAAGTTCAAATGCCACGTTAAACACAAATCCTGATTCTCTGAAAAAGGACTCCTTTAGTATTCCTACCATGTTTTGCCTCGTTCATCACTTTTCCTCCAGCTTCCAAACTGTAGGGATCGTTGATGCATTGAATAGAAAGGGACATGGGGCAGGACAGTTGATTGTCTGCAGTGTATGTGGATTGGATTTCACATATAATAGCTTTGTGAGCAGGTCTAGTGTTAAAAAAACAGAGACTTCCAGTCTTTTAACAAGGCCACGCTCTCACTGAGATTGATTCTCGGTCCACTGTCAAAACTTTGATGGACTTTTGTTAAGAGCCACTGGAGTGTTAGAGAGTTGAGATGATAGTTTTCAAAATGCCACTAGGTTTGTTTCACTGTAACTGGTTTCTGTGAAGGAGTGAAATCTCTAAAACAGAAGCTGAACTTATTTTACTTTATTGACTCTTGACTCACTCTAAAAGTAAGTTTAGCTTAAGTGCGTCACCAGTTTTGAAAATGCGTGTTGTAACATAGATATCTTACCTTGTCATGCCCCTGACGTACGATACGCATAGTATCCTCTCTTGTTTACTGGACTAACAGACAGGAAAGGTCTAGATTTTATGCTGTTGTGTGACCTGTCTCAAGTCCCCCGCACCGTCCTCTTCCTCCCTGGCCTCATGTCTGTGCTCCCTGTCAGACGCCCCTGTCACTGTCCTGCTGCCAACTGGATGCCTGCCTGATGCCACACTGATGGAGCTGAGAAACAGTGATGTTGACAGTCATGGTGACTCACCAGCCCCAAATGGGTTCTCTAAAGACACCCATAACCTCTGAAGAACAAGTACATACACGATCAGCACCCCCGTTTTGCCTCCAAAAATAGGAACGATAACAGATGTGGAGACTAACACTACAGAGTACAAATAGGTGTTTCATCCGGGTTCATATTGACCCTTCATATACACTGAACATACTTCTTTCCTCATCCAATCAAAACTTAAACACTTCAGGTCAGGACACAAAGACTGTGGCATCAGTATACTGGCCTCATCATTATCATTCTATCCCACCTCCTAAAGATTCAGATTACCAATTAAAGATCTGTCATAACTGAAACAATAAGGTTGTGGGCAGGAAAACCAAAACAATTAGCTGAAAGGTGCTAAAACACTCCGTAGAGCTGAGGGAAACTGCAGAGTCGTTAATTAGAGTTATTAGAGTCAGAGTTATAATTCTCGCTGGGTTCATCACTACAAGTGACCACTTTGACATAAATGTAGTCATGTGATCCACTGTTAATATAAGAAAATTGCTTATAGATTCTATAATCCATTACTGAGTCACATAACATTTCCTTCACTTTAATCTTTTGTTGTCGAAATTATTATAAATCAAAAGTTAGTGTTAGACTTCTGAGATGCATTTACATGAGGGAGGGTGTCACGGACATTTTTTTGAACAAACATGAACAGGCAGGTCTGTTCACAGATATCACAGCAGGTGCAGGTGTAAGTGAGTGTTTTTTTATGAGAACACGTGCATGTGTACAGCTGGCCTCAGCACAGATACGGCTCTAGATGCTCGCTATTGACAAGCACAGGTGGAATAAAAGAGATCTTGATTGTGTGCCTTCCTGCTGTCTGATAAAATATTGAAAAAAGATTCACTTAATAGATATTTGAAAGTTTTGCAAAACACACTTCTTGTCTTGACTTTGAATCCACAATCCTGGAGGTTGGATGAATGCTGCAGCCATCAGAGCTTGAGTCTTTTTTTTGCACTTTAAGTTATTATGAACTTAAGAAAATGATTTAATCCTCTTGATGGTTTTGAGGTTGTATTGTAGGCTATAACGATATGTTTGTGATTATGCGTTGTACTACCAGGGTATGAAATAAAAATCCTAAGAATTTTCATTCAATTAAATGCTGTGATAATGACGTATATGAATTAATTATGTATGTGTGCGTGTAAATGTGTGTGTTGTGCTCCTGTATACAATCTTCACTGTGGATGGAAATGTGCATGCTTTTAAATAACTTTCTGCCGTTTGGTCTTATACAGGCTACAGTAGGGAGTTACTGCACGCATGCACACACACACACACACACACACACACACACACACACACACACACACACACACACACACACACACACACAGACACACACACACGCACAC